>JAJMAK010000208.1:0-27802 GCA_030572615.1 Metschnikowia lachancei | reverse complement strand
TTACCCCAGTGTCTGCCATTTTGAGTCCGCCTTTTATACCGATGAGTAATCCATAGAAACATAGCTTTCCATCACTTATACGAAAGATTTTCATGATGTACATTATACCTCCTTATATATATATACATATAAAATGGGGCACCAGAGTCTGTGTCTTCTTTATAATAACAATAAAACAACACTCAACAATGCCATCACACTCGAGCTGGGCTTTGACCCGTAACTCAAAAGTTTGGATCGGGTGCAATTGGATTTTCCTGTTCCAATTCCACTTGTGTATTTACCACAGTAAGAATGTCTTACGGATGGAAAGAAAGAGCCAGCCGTGAGACCGCATGTTAGTCTGCTGATCCCAAAACCAAGGCCTTTCTTGGAGAAGAAGTCTGGTGCTGAACAATTATCAATGTTCGCGTCAAATTCTGGTGTGTACTCCAACAAGTGGAGTTTCGGGAATGGAGGACTGTTAGGGTCGACGAGAGTGGGTACATTATTGGAATACAGCTTCGAAGAACCGACTTGAAAGGACTCTACACCATAATAGGGATCTGGATCGCGTGAAGCACGTTTATGTTTATTGACAGGGTCCATATTGGAGTCAAAGTTTGTGATATGAAAGAGTTCAGAAGAGTGATGTGCTTCTGTTTCTTTGTAAGCACTACAGGGTGAGTTTTGTGGCTGAACTTGTTGTGTTTGGCGACAAATGTGGTTTTTATTTTGACAAAATTGCCCCGTTTCTGTGCACTGTCTTTCAGAATAAGGGATCAAGGGAATGAAGAAACATTTAGGGCCTCTGTACCAATTGTTTTTATTTTCCCACCACCAGGTTGCATCATACTGATGGCTGGGATATTTGGGGGATGAGCCAGGATGTTGAGTGTGATGTTTTGACTCAAGATTGTGGAGATACTTCACAGGTAAAATGCTCTGCTTTCTATTGTTCAAATTGCTTTTCTTTGTTTCGATGAAAGACACAGAGTCCACAAGGTAGCAGGTTTTCAGCTGAAAATCTACTTCCTTCATTGAAATGTGACAATTATATGCGTCCCCAGATAAGTCACCTGGCTTCTTAAACATAACCACGTCTGAGAAAGTGATATGCGTGAATGCACAGTTTTTGGAAGCATTTTGGCCACCTTCAATAGAGCAATGCTCATTCCAATTGCTGTTGGCTTGGAAATAACCACCCTCATTCGTTGGTATCAGCTTTGTAGACTCAGGGTATAACACCCAGGGGCAGTTTCGTTCATTGGAGTTTAAAGAAGGCACTATTGTGGCTATAAGTGCAATCAGTATTCTCGAGTACTTCATGGAAATGTTTATAAAAAAGCTCAATGATTAAGGTGAAAGAGACAAGAAGGAAAACGTAACTAGATATAATTGAAAAGATATGCACTTATGATGTGAGGAAGTTTGGGGCTGGGTTCAAGGCGTGACATAAAGCTGATTTTGTTAGCGATCAAAAGATGCACAGAGTATTGTTCTCCATTGTGCTGGTTGTAGAAGTGTATCGCTTTGGCTAAAGTTGACCTTTCCCTTTTTGAAGATATTTTCTAGCTTGAACATGCCTGAAGAATTATGAAAGCATACAAGAAGACGGGTGTTATCTGGCCAGAACGTACTTCCTCCTAATTTACTTTTTTACTCCCCCAAAACCCAATATCACCTTAGGTAATACCTTTGGAGAACAATCAGGTAGTGTTTAAAAGTGGGGTAAATCAATCCAGTCATGTACATCTGTTTACGTAATCAGTCATATAAGTGCTCCCGCTGCGCCTCAAGTCTTGGTCACTTGGTCTTTCCATTGTATAAGATCTCACCACAAATTATATTATTATACACTCCAGACGACTTCTCTAAAAATAAACAAGACATTCGCGGAGTGTTTGCCCAAAACGATCTAGGGTCATAGTTTTGCATGCAAGGTCTTTCGGCGCCACGCAAGATACAAAAAATATTGAACCATTACAGTTGTATTACGGACATAATTACTGTAGTTCATCAAAGGTATATGACCTATCTTACGACCATACATGGACTTCTAGGCACATCTCACTTTATAACAGGGAAAGCTCCAGAAGAAGTCTACCAACATCAGCCCACTCAGATGTAAGCTTTTGTCCTGCTAAGAAGAATATGATTCCCCAGTAGATACATATAAATCAGAATAATTCCGGAAAAACCAGTGTGCACCTCGGCAAAGTTGCCCATGCGCGAGCGCCTGTTGTCACTACGTGCAAAAGAAAAACATGCATGTCGAGCCTGGTTTCTAGATAAATCAACATAAATGTATTTCAAATGGGTACTTTTAGGTTGTCATAAGGTTATCTTTCTCTTAGAAAGAACAACACTCACCCCATATGAACTCCAACATGGCAATGTCTCCGATGTTACCCTGTTGATGAATAAATATGTGATTAATCATATTCACTTAACGTAATTATAAACCCCACTCAAACAATTACCTTGGGAAATTTTGAAAGCCAAAAACATCAACCATTTGACCAGTGCTGTCATACAGGATGATTTTATTGCGCAAATTTCGGCTATCGCCAAGTACCACTATTCGAAACGGATAGTGCAAGTCACTGCGAAGAGTGAAATCGACCGAACCAGTGACTCGAGTGTGTATTAACTTCCAGGTATAATCGATAGTATAAATGGTCTTTTTCTGTGCTAGCCCCGGTCCAATTTGCACGCCAAACATTGTTGATGCACCACCGGCAAATGCAAACTTGTAGCTATCATTTTTAGGAGGCTGGAAGTGTCCCACGATTTCAGTGATACATGAAACTTCCACCAACGGCAAGTGGACGGCACTGGTAGGCGACTCAAACTCCCCTTTGTGCACGAGATAAAAGTCGGTGTACCTTTGAAGCAATAGGTCAGTTGGTATATTAGGGGCAAGATACACCCTAAAGTAGAACCCCTCACGATCGTATATGGGTCCTGTCCGTAAGGGCTCTTCAGGGTTTTCGTCGCCCGCCTGTTCATGGTAGTATACCTGGAAGATCTCGTCGGATAGCTCTTCTTCGACACCATTGGGGTCGACGACATAAACAGGCATACGTTTATCTTGGGCAACATAGGTGATTTTCAACGGGTAGTGCACGCCTCTCAATAAGTAGTAAGGTTTTGATATACCCGTGATCACCTCGGTCTCGTCCACTATGATCTGATGAAATAGCCGTGACGTGGTGAACTTTGACCCTAGCTTGAAATGAGCAGTAGTGACACCTCCAATAGAAAACATATGGCGACCAGTTCGCTTGGCCCTGTAGAACCCTGTTAATTCCCATACATACTGATTTAGTCCTGCGGGCACATTGATAATGATGTTGTCTCTGCCTTCGATCACATCTACAGGCCCATCGGGCAAACACATGTATGGGTTTTGCTGGAACAAGGAAACCACTGGACGGGGGTCCGTGTACCTCATGACTGTATAGTTGGGTTTCCAGTACACAATATTGGTCACTGCCAATACTGAGGATATTAAAGCAAAAAGGGTGAATGGTTGCATGATTATTGGTGCTAACATTAGGGCCATGTAATCGAAGGAGGGATGTGACTTTAACATGTGCTGAAAATGATACCTACCCGTACTTTATCGGAAGATATAAATGACAGGCTAGCATGGAAGTGTGGAAAGAATAGTCGCATAAAAATGGGAAGGCGGAATACTGTATGTTTTCCAGTGCTCAATCAAATGTTGGGAAACTTCTTGGCCGTTTTTCAGTGGCCGGTCAGTTTCAATTTGGGTGTTTTTGACCCGGATAAGAGGAAGGGGTGCATATATTTTCCGCTTTTCGGAAAGCCATTGTGTTCGTCAAATAACGGATGGTGTTGCGGGTGGTGTGCTGAGAAAGTTTCCAGTATGAACTATGAATAGGGGTTTTCAAGGGCAAGAGACGTGACAGATTTCTTTTACTGAATACTTAATGGAGTCCAACCCAGATATTCATAATTCAGGAAACACGATAGGCAATATAAATTGGGTTCCAGTTTAAATGGATGCAGCCGTCCTGATCTTTCTATTCCGCTCGGTGAGACCCCGCACTCAAGAATTCCATTATGTTAGTTTCAATCAAGAGTTGTATGGTGTTCTTATTTCCGGATATAACCCCACTGTTTCGCCTCCACCAAGTTCTTATCAAGGCAGCTCAACACAGGAATGATTTTGAGTGTTTGTTTGTGCTTTTCCAGTAAGATCATTTGATAGTACTTTCAAAAAATTAAAGCTCATAAATGAGGCCCGACTATACACTAGACGGTGGAAGTATTAGTACAATTGTTCACCAAGACTACAGTCAACCTTCTTGGGCGCAGGCCCTTATGTCTAAGCGTAATGTTGTGCAATTTCAAGAACGAACTTGTCTCTTGACATTCGAATATACCAGCATTCAAATCAGAAACAGGTAATATGCGTGGAATTTTATCTTACTACGTTTTATTCAAATAATATCTCATCAAAAAACATCTCATCAAAAAACATCTCATCAAAAAACATCTCATCAAAAAACATCTCATCAAACAAATATCTCATCAAAAAAATACTTAAGTAACCAAAACATATCAACAAAACTCATCTCTTAGAGCCAAAGCATACACCACAAGACACCACCCAAGATCTTCACACTAGATGAACAGAATCTGCTTCCGGAATTAGAATTCGTCACCTTTGACTTCCTGTCGGTGTGCTGCTCATGATTCGACTTCTCGTCGGCTCCATTTCCCCCTACTGCCTGGTTTGTACGCGCACTACCATCTTGTTTTTTTGGTCCCACTACAGGATCCATGTGAAAACCAGGAACCACTTCTTTAGCGTCGCCGGCTTGCTCAAAGAGCCCGGATTTGAAGGGTTCCACATTCGTGTCTCTCATCAATTTTGATACTTTACCGAGAATGTTTTTTGGGGGTTCGACGTTATTTGGTGGTGGATTGTCAACAGACCTCTTTGGGGCAGGAACAAACTGCACATTTTGACCATCAGACCAGGCGACTTTCTCGCTTATAGTTTCTCCAATCGTGTCATTGGCGTCGACAAATTCATGTTTGGTGTTACTCTCCAGGTCGGTGTCTGAGTGCGAGTCCTCGGGAACGTTAAGGAATTTGTGTGACTCAGATAAACCTTTGTTAAGCACAGCAGACTTTCCACCGATTGGATCACGCTTCAAATGATCCAGTTCAGATTTTTCCAACAGAGAATCTGTGTTGGGCATAGCCCTAGGAAGTGTCGTAATGGCATTATCTTGTGGAAGTTGTTCTTCGAACTTTCTTTGGGAATGCTCTGGGAAACGCTCGGGCAAACGCTCTGGGAACCTCTCTTGGGAATGCTCTGGGAACCTCTCTTGGAACCTTTCTTGGAACCTTTCTGGGAAACGCTCTGGGTGCTTCTCTTCACGATTATCGAAAAGAAGATGCCTTAAGGCTCGGTCCAAAACTGGGGAGATCTTGGAACCACAGTCTACCCCCGTGGCACAGCCAGCATTTTCGGGCGCTGTTTCCTCATGCACAAGAGCGGGTGGAATACTTGGACCTGCTACAGGCCCAAGTCTCGGAATCCTACTTCTCAAATTTTGCCCTGATGCTTTCATAGCGGTTTCATTAGTCAACGTAACATCACGTGGGGAATCTTTCACATCACAGGCTTTTCCCACCCCACATTGTATGTCTCCAAGATTGGACTTCTTCAGTGGGTCCTTCTGCGTCAATCTATCCTTCTTAACTTCATTCGGCTCATCATTTGCCTCAGGTATGGAGACATTTTGCAGGTCTGTATTGAGGGAAATCGGGGCTTCAGAGTTAGGAATGTTTTGGTCCAGTGACGACTGTGAAATAAAGGTTTCCTGGAGTGTTGACAGTACATTTCTTGGCAGTACTAGGTGCTGGGGTTCTGTTTGATATTCTGCTATCTCATGGGGATCTTGGAGTGGGTTTTCAGAACCAATAATGGGCACAGTTTCTTCAACCACCTCCTCTTCGAGCTCTTGTTGGCTAGCATATACTAGGTTAAGAGGGCTATTTCCAGCTTCGTCCTCCACGTCATGTTGGGCATTGTCGTCTTCGACAATTTCAGAGCGTTCGGTAGCATTTTTGGGTTCGTAAGTTGTTTCCGGAACAGCACCCGAATCGGGAGCAGGTAACGCAAGCAGGTCAAGCAGAGATTCGTTTGTTGCGACCATATTCTCGATACTTGGACCTACAGAGTCTGGACCCACCGAGTTTGGAGCCAAAGCGTCTGGAGTCACAGAGTTTGGACCTAAAGAGTTTGGGGCCAACGAGTTTTGAGCCAAAGTATTTGGACCCAAAGCGTTTGGAGCCACAGAGTCTGGAGCCACAGAGTTTTGAGCCAAAGGGCCTGGACCTAAAGATTCTGCACCGACAGAGTTTGGACCTAAAGAGTTTGGGGCCAAAGAGTGTGGGCCTAAAGACTTTGGACCCACAGAGTTTGGACCCAAAGCATCTGGGCCCACAGAGCCTAGACCTAAAGAATCTTTTCTTACACTCCAATCTCCATTATTGGCCGTCAAGTAGTCGTCCGAAACCTCAGTTTGTGCACTTAAATATTCCATGCTCAAACTGCTGTCCGGATCACTGAGCCGGGGAACATTTGCAAGTCCAAGTTCCTGGACCTTGGAAAGACACTCCGAGGAGCATTGTTGGCCATCTTCCAGACACCCGTGTTCACATTTTGGTGGTGCACCTTGAGCATTAGCCCCAACATCATCAATCACATCTCTAGGGATGTCTGTGGCAGCACCACCAAGCGATAAATCATCACAACCCACACCCAGACGGCACTTGGGGTCCAGAGTTCCCTCACCATCAGGTGGGTTTGTCAGCCAAAGCCTTTTCGCTCGTTCCCCAGAAGTATTACCTAAATTAGGTTCCAACAGCGCGTCTACTTTCCGAACTCCAGACGTTGGGGGCACTTCCTCGATTTCTCCAGCAGTGGAATCTTGAGTACCCTTGCCAATCTGTGAATTCCCTGCCACCTCTGTACCTTCCGGAATACCTAAATAATTCCAAACTGCCAGCGACCGTAGCAACCAAGACAGCCGTGGCTCGGGTTTAAGAGTTTCAGAACCATCGCTGTCCCTAAGCTCAGACACCTCTTGGCGTGTTCGAGGAAGCATTTCCGGAAGGGGAATGAGTTCTACATTCTGCCCATTTGGATCGATCTGCTTAATCAGAAAATCTTTGCCGTTGGCAAAGATCACTAGCCGGAACGGGTACACCAAACTGCGTTTGAGAGAAAAGGTTCTATCAGTGGTAACACGGGAGTCCAAAATACCCCAGGTGCCATTTACCGTGTGGTGATGTTCTTTCACAGGGGCACCTGATCCGATCTGGAGTGCCGAAAACAAGCCATCAGGCAAGGCTATATCATAAATGCCATCCATGGGAGGATGAATATTCCCCACGACTTCTATCACGCGTGTCGTGATCTCTTCGGGCACATGTATACCGCTATACTTCTCGTTGAAAAACCCTTGCTGGACACATTTTCCATAATTTATATTAAGCACTGCCTGTAAGTATTTGTCGCCTTCAGGGGCCAAAGTCACAAAGTAGTGCCACCCCAAATACTGGGGGCTCAAATCCGCGCGGGTTTTTGTATACTTGGTGTTGGTAAACAATGGGTACGCATGTCTTTCAGTATACGAGTTCGACATTTGTAGCAGTTGTCTTTGTGGAGAACCCTTTTTTTCTCGTGCACCACGGACCGGGGGCGGATGATCGTGTATCGGCTGTGATATCTTAGAACTAAGATCTGTCTTTTTGCCGTTGACTTCCACGTAAACGGGCACTCCGTGGATTCCTGCAACATACACGACCCTAATAGGGTAGTAGCATCCCTCTAAAAGGTAATACTTTACAGGACCTTCGTGGAAAAATTTGAAATTCCTGGTGATTATCTCTTCAAAAATTCGTGATAAACACTCACTGGACCCAACATTGATAGTGGCGCCTCTAGCCCCGTGAATGGCGAATTGATGGTCTCCGGTGAATTCTGCCTGATAATATCCCGTTAATAACCATACATAGAGTTCGTTGGCCGGGGGAACCGTCACCGTGAGCATGTCGGTGCCAAGATTCAGGTCGGTGGGTTTGTCCGGCAAGCTCAAGAACCTGTTTGCTTCCAACAGGGTCAGAATTGGGTACAAATCGTCATAGTAGTGGACAGTAAAGGGGGGAGTAGGTTTTGGGTCTTTTGGGTTTGGATCCTTTGGGCTGGAGAAAACCGTGGTGATCAACAAAAAAAGGACAATCACGTTCATGGTGTTCGTTGGGGACTCGAAAAGATATGAAAAAGCCTAAGTTAACCATCTGGGGATAGTCCATGTGAACACCTTTATATTGTGGGATTGGGGATGCTAGATGATGTCCAGCTACCCCATATGCTTGCAATTTCAGTGACGCTACATTGTTTGTTTGATGTAAATGGGTCTATGAACTATATAAAAAGTGGCACATCAGGTGTGCTTTGTTTTATGAGGTATTTGCTCATGCAAGTGATAAAAGGATTTTGGTGACAAAGCTTTGGGGGTAATTCTACCACATGCTGGTGAACGGCACTTCTGGAGATAATAGAGGTGCAGACCATGTTGTAATGTGACTGTTGCATTCATGTACAACTGCAATCAGATATGGTAAAACAAAAGAAAAAGAAGAAAGGCATTTTCCGTTTTTGATCGATATATTAAACCTTTAGAAGTGTCAGAGGTGTGTTCTCTATACCGTCTGTCTTCCGATAAATGTTTCAATTAGTTAAAAGGGGTTTTTCTTGAGAAGTATCTAAAAAGTGACAGGGTGTTTTGATGCTGATTTCCGATGGCCCAGAACATTCCTGAATGAACAAACAATACCATCCCTTCATGGCATACCTCATTGTTCGGTAGCTGCGGACATTCACTGAAATAATTCGCTCAACTTTGTTTTACTTAGGATAGTTTATTTTAACTGTATATCGAAATACCTGATATATGATAGTTAATTTTATTTTTGGATATTTATTTTTGGATATTTATTTCTGGTAGTCTTCTGACACCCATAAGCAGCAAACCTCGTTCTCCAGAATCTCCGAGCTGGGGAGGATTCACCCAAAAGAAGAAAACACTCTTCGGGGGGTGGGGAACAATACCTATCATCCTTAGGCAACGGATGGACTCGACACAATAGAAATACGCTTCTACTGGATTCATTCTCCCTGATGTACAGTTGAATATTTTTACCCATACTGAGGAGAAATAGAGCCTCCTCTCAAGACTTTAGGTTTCATAACACTCCTTGAGTTTAGTGACAAAAGCGTCAAACTTGTTTTTTTTTGTTTGCACATTCTTCTCCTCTGAACAGGTAAATTTGCTCACTCAGATATTACATTCTGACAAACAATCTTTTTTATTGTCTCAACACCTTCAATTGACACATGAAATGAGCACGTTTTCCCAAAGTATCCCAAAGAAGAAATCTTTCTTGCGTGAATGTCACTTTTGTTTCACATCTGTTGTAGAGTCATTGTTCGGAGACATACACGCATGGAAGGTAAGTTCTAGGATCTCAAACAATACGGAGAAAATAGTAGTTCTATCTTGAGTTCATTAGAGAACTTTATACCCAACAAAGTCTCCGACAATTTGGGGAGGTGTAGATACTGAATATGGAGCCTCAGTTTCAAAGCTGCCTGATACGGCCTGTTGTTTTACTCTACGTAACAGTATCCCACTTAATGTTTTTGGTCCTAGAGAATCCTTCCAAATTGGTAGAGTGTTCTGGCCAGCACACTTAAACAGACCTCCTACTTACTCTCCAAGTGATGAAACTTCAAAAGTTTTGGACGTGCGTTTTCAAAGAAAGCTTTAACAAAAACGCTTTAACAAGAAAGCTTTTACACAAAAAGATATTCAGTCTACATGTGTCCCACACAAATTTCGTTCCCTTCCTTTCCTCTTAACAAGTACCTAGAAAACTGTTTTACAAGTATATGAGTGAGCCAGCCTGACCCCCAACAAATAATACTTAAATTCATTAAAGTGATTGCTTTCAGAACCATATTTAAACTTGAAAATGATTTTCCCCCCAGACCGTGCCTTCAACCAAGAAAATCACACTCTTCAATCGACAACTACCCAGTCATTCTGTGTAGCCCACTCATCCTCACTTTTTGAATGTTCCTCACTTTTTGGATGTTCCTCACTTTTTAGATGTTCCTCACTTTTTGGATGATCCTCACTCTTGTAATGATCCTCAATTTTTGGAAGATCCTGATTATTTGGATGTTTCTCATTATTTGGATGTTTCTCAATTTTTGAATAATACCCATTCGTGTAATAAAACTCCTTAATGTAATGTTCCACAATTCTTGAAAGATCCTCATTATAATAATCATCGTCACTATTTGAATGTTCCTCATTCTTTGAAGATTCCTCATTCTTTGAATGTTCCTCACTATTATGATGAAAAGCATGAATGTGAACTTCCACAAGTCTTGAAATATCCCCATTATTGTAATGAAAATCCTTAACGAAATGTTCCACAATTCTTGAAAGATCTCGATTATTGTAAAGATCCTCGTGATTGTAATGATCCACATTCTTGTACCGAAATTCAATTTTTGAAAACTTCTCATTAAGGTGATCTTTCTCAATTCTTGAGATATCCTGTTTATCGAAATGAAACACATGTGTGTAATGACTCGCAATTTTTGAAGTACCCTCTTTTTTGTAATGAACCTCAGGGTAATGTTCCTTAATTTTTGAATGATCCTCAACTTTTGAATGATCCTCAATTTTTGAATCACCCTTACTAGTTGAAGAATCCCCACTTTTTGAATCGCCCTTACTAGTTGGGGGGTCCCCACTTTTTGAATCACCCTTACTAGTTGAAGGATCCCTACTTTTTGAATCGCCCTTGCTAGCTGGGGGATCCCCACTTTTTGAATCGCCCTTGCTAGTTGGGGGGTCCCCACTTTTTGAATCACCCTTACTAGTTGGGGGATCCCTACTTTTTGAATCGCCCTTGCTAGTTGGGGGGTCCCCACTTTTTGAATCACCCTTACTAGTTGAAGGATCCCCACTTTTTGAATCGTCCTTACGAGTTGGAGGATCCTTACTTTTTGAATCACCCTTACTAGTTGAATCACCCTTACTTTTTGAATCGCCCTCACTAGTTGGAAGATCCTTACTTTTTGAATCGCCCTTGCTAGTTGGGGGATCCCCACTTTTTGAATCACCCTTACTAGTTGAATCACCCTTACTTTTTGAATCACCCTTACTAGTTGAAGGATCCCCACTTTTTGAATCACCCTTACTTTTTGAATGATCATCACTTTTTGAAGGATTTTTGGTCACTTCCAACACTGGAGCTTGGGTTTTGGGCTCAATAGGAGGCCGTGGGGGGACTAGTGCCAAGCGGAAAAGATTAATTTCCACTAGCGGATTCCAATACTGTTTTATTTTCAACAACATGTTCTTCTCATTACCGAAAAACACCATCCGGAAAGGATAGTATTTGTTTTTAGTAAGTTCGATAAGGCCAAACTTCTGGAATCTGCCGTCGATGATACCCCACGTACTATCCATAGAGTAGACGGATTTCTTCTCCAAAGAGGGCTTCCCGATTTCGATTGTGGCTGTCACACCAGCAGGGAAAACAAACCCATGGCAACCATCGTGGTCAGTTTGGAAATGCCCCATAACCTCGGTAATGTACGGGACGTTAGTAGTAGCAGGCTTCACTTCGGATAATTTCTTCCCCACTAATCCTTCATGTATCAGGGTAAAGTGCCACAAATCTGTCACTGCCGCTGTAAGGGGAGTATCCAACGGGGCCACAGAAACGTAGAAGTAAAAGCCATCCCTAGAGTAGGTCCTCGTAGTCTGGGGGTTTACCTGGACCGGCAATACAACCGCACCACCACCAGCCTTGGGTACTACTGGTTCACTTTTCTTGTGTTTTGCCTGGAAGATTTGGTCTTGAAGATCGACTTTCTTGCCGTTTACATTCACAAACACCGGCACATAATCGATTCCAGCAAGATAGGTGATTTTCAACGGGTAAGAGAAGCCCTTCTCTAACTTGAACGATACAGGTTTATTCGTGAAGTCACGATACCTTTTGCTGATTTCTTCTTCAAAAACAGTGGTCATTTTGTTAATGGAGCCAATCTGAAAAAAAGCAAGGTAAGTCTTGCCGATGGAAAAGGTGTGCAATTCGGCGGTTTCCGCGAAATAGTAGCCCACCAATGTCCAGATATAAGTGTGCAACACAGCGGGCACATTTATCTTAATTTTATCAGTCCCTGTGATCGTACATGATGGTGGCTGAGGTAAGCTCAAGAACTTGTTTGCCTCACGCAGCATATAAACTGGTGGGGGGCTATCGTAATAGTTGATGGTGTATTCGAGTGATGTGCTGATGTATTCGCGTGCTTTGTTGGGCGTAGCAGTGACTAGGTCAATAATGCCCAAGAGCATAACCAAAAGTAAAGTGTTCATACCAAAATAAGTCTCGAGGAGTGTTGTGGGAAGAAAAACAGAGACTAAAACTTTAATGAGTGGATGGTTGGTTTAAAACATACAACGGTAAAACTATCGAGAAGTACTGAACAATGTCATTTTGCTGAGGATTGGATCGCCGGGGTCGCAAATGAACACTAGAAGACATATCAAACAATAGATAGCTCCAGCCTCACCATCCCGTCATACTTTATTATCCACTCTTATGTGGAACGTTCCACCCGACACAATATACTTTGAGCAAAACTTGCTCGTTTCACTATCCCTTGCGTGGCTGCGATTACCTGAAACGACAATAAAGTGGAGGACTTTTCCATATTGTGTCATCTAGAGCGGTAAAGCAAAATCGGATGTTTTCAAACACTAAATATAACCAAAATTGAAGAACATATGTATCATGACCATATACTTTTGGCGGCTATTCCTTGGGTGCAAAATGCGACATTGGTGGAACAATTCCACTTTTCGCGCACCCCTCTCCTATCCGGATTCCGGGGTAATGTCGTGGCCATTGTTCCGAAGCAGACTTTACCCCCATTATTTGACAAATGCAATTTTTGGCAGAGACTTACTTTTCCGTGTGGGGGTAGCTCTTCTCGGGGTGTTTCTTTTTGCAAACAACGGTAATTGAGAAATGTATAAGTCGTGTGCTGGGGTTTAAGGTGTGTCCTTTTCCTTCCTTGGAGGTTATACTGGGGATATCATTACACCAAGGAAAGATAGAGGGTTTCAAGAAAATCAATTGTGAACGTTATATTTTTTTATATTTTTGAGATTTCGTGAAGAATCAAATTGATACAAAATCAAGGAAAGATATGGAATGCCATCAAAATTTCTTGTAGTCCAAATTCTGTAGTTGTGTATTCGCACCATAATTGTCAGCTACAAGTCCGGGAATTGGTAGCTCGGTCATAGGTAAATCCAGTAGCGGTAATTCAATAGTAGGTAAGTCGTTCATTATTGTAGGTAATACGTGCTTGGCCCGTTTATCCAGAAGGAGGAAGGGCGGGTACTATATAACTACCCACGGCCTACTCGGAAAACAATAGAGTAGCCGGCGGACATAAGAGTGCTGGTTAGACCACGAAACATGAGGGGATATAATAGCGCAGTCGCCTTGGCAGATGTATGTCGGCCAGACGCGTGCGCACGTATCGGCCAGCCCTCAGTGGGCCGTATCTGTCACACATCTACTGCAACCCCAAAAGTTGAACAAATGATGAAGCCAGTATGTATGGCGAGTTCTATAGAAAATACTGCACACCACCAAATAAGTCAACGTTTCCATTGACACTTTGTTCACCCAACTATCTTTCGTTTTGTGGCCGTTTTCAGTTCCAAACGGTAGTGAAGTACAAAAGTAGCTGCCATTATGAGAACCGGGGCAACAACAAGGAACTTATGGTGTGATGAGAAAGGCGTTCCCCAACTGACATTTAGGTCGTGAACGAACACACCCAACACTGGTATATTGATGGGTAAGATCCATGCCATCATCATTAAATTGCTCATGTTGAAGTTCCAGCATGATCTTGGTGATATATCAAGCAAGACTTTGACCCATGTAGTTGTATGGATGGCAAAAGAAATGAAGTATGCAAATTGGTAAGGTAAATAGAACAAACAAGTGTCATAGTTTTTCTGGAGCACGCATAAATTATTACCAAGAAGACTTAGCACTTAGCAGTATCAAAATGATCACTGTGGTGTCTTTTGACGAGAAGTTATAAACTTTCCAAGGATGGGGTTTCAGGTTAAGATAGCCAGAATTTGTCTCAGACGTTCAGAACAACTCTTCAAATAAAACTCATCACTCGAGATAACTCATCCTAAAAACATTTGATGGACAAGCTTAAGGTGTGGACCCGTGGCAGAAAATCCATTCTTCCTTCATGAACTGGTTTGAGGTATAGATACTCCCTAAACTAATAAGGGGATGTCAGAACGAGTAATTTAATGCAAGGAGAGTAGACACCAGAGAAATAGCACCCACAAAAATGGCCACTGAAGGTAGAAGTGGTTATTGTCAACAATTTTTCACAATAACAAGCTATGTGTCTATGGAATTGAAGCGTAAAGCACGTGTGATTTCCATCACAAAGTTCTTTTGAAGGGACGTCGAAGGACAGACAAAATTTATTATATCATAGGCTATTTCTCCTTGATGTTCATTCTTAATGATTCATTCCTCGGACAAGGATGTTTAAATCATGTCTCGACGAATATAAAGTGTCCATAAGGAATTTTACAAGAAATTTAGGCACTGCTGACAATTTACTAATCAATTTCCACCGTACAAACTTTTCAATCAATCGAGTCACCGAAAATCCTTCAAAACACTTGCGTATTTCCAAAGATTAATTTTTTCAATTAAAAGTTCATCGTATTCAAAACAAAGGGTGTGAATATAAAAAGTATGTAACGTCGGCCCACCCGTAAGACATTCTCAAGGACAGTGATAACCGGCATAAATAA
This sequence comes from Metschnikowia lachancei, assembly GCA_030572615.1. Lineage (NCBI taxonomy): Eukaryota > Fungi > Ascomycota > Pichiomycetes > Serinales > Metschnikowiaceae > Metschnikowia > Metschnikowia lachancei. The sequence goes on along the minus strand of JAJMAK010000208.1, from coordinate 12,809 downwards.
TAAGAAAAAGACGACAAGGTTTTCTTAAACCAACAACAACAACACAAAGCTCAAGATGAACGAGAACCCAGCGGTGGTTCGTCTTCCCGCACCTTCATACGTCGACTGAATATATTGTGCTGGTGAAGTGCCCACGACTTGTTCTTGGGCATTACCCCCGGAACTTCTCATGGGTTCTGTGGGTAAAGTTGTTTTAGAAAGAAAGGCGTCGTTGCTAGGGTTCTTGATTGCAGCGGCCTCGGGATTTTTGCCCACAACGTCCTTAGCGGGGGTCGGTTTCTCACCGATTGCTAAGGTTATACCAGCCTTCACACCAGCTTGGGCCCCAGCCAAAAGTTCTTTCCTGTCATCACCAAATGCATCACCAAAGACAGGCTCGGGTCCTATGGAAGCTCCGTTATAGTTCACAACGCTGTCCAAATTAGTGTCTAAAACGTCATCCAATTGGACCGGACCCGAGATCCCGGACGCCATATCGAGAACCTCATCTCCATCCTTTAAGGCAGGAGCGCCATTAACACCACCCACTTTTGATATTCCTGGGTATACTAAATGTGGCGGCACGCGTGAGATACAGGTACCATAAATGCAAGCACTGATATTCAAACTGGCGGAGAAGCCAAATTCTGAAGACACCAAAGGACGCGAGTTCAAATAGGCAAGGTTAGCGTCCGTGGAGGGTGATCCTAAGTCCGAGACTATAGTTTTAGCTTCGGCTGGCGAAACCAAAGGCGCCGACTTGTTGAAACTGGAACTGATGGATGAAAAAACAACACCTCCACGAGTATCATTTGACTGTGGGATATTTTGTAACTGCAGTGAGGTGTCATTGGCCAAAGCAACAATGCTTTGTTCTTGTGGTCTGAGCCACAGTGTGAAAAGGTCAATTTCTTTGCCGGTAGGATCAACTTGTGATATTGTCCACATGAACGCGTCGCTTTTTCCTAATACGACCACCCGGAACGGATAAAGCTTGCCGGCTAAAAAGCTAAAGTTTCTAGAGCCTTCCACCCTCGTATCCATGAGCTGCCAAGTGTGGTCCAAAACATACGACTCTTGCTCTTGCTCGACGGAAGGACCCACCTGAAGTGCCGCGGTGTAATCCTTTGCCATGGTCATGCTATATGTGCCATCGACGGGAGCCATGAAATGACCCATCATCTCGATAACATGGGTGGAATTCGACACATCAAGGGCAAGTCCATTGTAGTTGCTGTTCAAATATCCGTGGGAAATCCTTGGTAATTGTGTATAGTTGCTGATTATGGCTGTTATGTCCTGGTCAGCAACCAAATATACAGTGTACTCAAACCCAGTGTCGTAGTAATAAGCAATTTCAGGTGGGGCCGGTTGACCGTTGTCTATTAATTCACGCTTTCCATTACCCATGTCTGCTGAACCGGTGTTTTCATTAACAATGTCCGAACCGGTGTTTTCATTAACAATGTCTGAACCGGTGTTTTCATTAACAAGGTCTGAACTGGTGTTTTCATTAACAAGACTTGAACTGGTGTTTTCATTCATCCCCACAGATCCAGATCTGGTGTCAGTACTGCCCGTTTCCATTTCCGTTCCCGGGAGTCCTGACTTTATGTCGGCGCCACTTTCAACCGATTTTGATTCGAAAGGTTGCTCGTCCGCGATTACTGCGCCATCATTTTGAATATCATTCCCGTTCTCGTTGTTCTTGGAAATACCTTCTTGGGGCTTGTCATCCAAAACTTCCTTATTGTCTAGGGGGAGCTTCACTTGGAGAGGCAGTTTCAACTTGGGGTCCAGATCTGGCATTTGCTCAACATTAACAGCTGGTGTCTCTTCGATGTTTCCTTTGACAACCTCCTCGGGACCCTTTTCAACATCTTTGGTAATTTTTCCAGGAGTTGGTTCTTTGAGGGATGCAGTGATTGCCTTATCGACATTCTCAGATACTTCGTTTTGGGCATGCTCGATCACTTCCTTGGTTTTGTCTTTGATCAGCTCGTTGCTGATTGGTTGATCAATGTGGGTGGCCAGTTGCTGGGTGGTTGTGTTTTTGGATTTCTCTTTTGGTGCCTTGTCATAAATGACCTGATTGATGTTGTCTCCGAGTTCAACTTTTTTGCCTTGGGTTGTGACATAAATAGGCACTCTCTCTGTCCCAGCAATATAGACTATCTTCATGGGGTAATTAAGGCCCTGTACCAAGTTAAATGACTTGGGAGAATTAGTGAAGTCGACAACATTGGTTGAGATCATGTCTTGAAAATTCTGGGTAACAATATTCCAGGATCCAAACTGTAAAGTGGCTTTCTTTGTCTCGCCAATGGAGAAAGTGTGCTCGCCCGTATATTCAGCTTTGAAAAAGCCCGTCAATTCCCACAAATAAGATTGAATAGGCGGCGGAACCTTGACTTCGGCAGCGTGTATTCCCCTGGATGAACTCGTGGGTGGACTTGGTAAGCCTAAATACGAATTCTGTACCAAACCAGTAGGCACAGGGGTAGAGAAGTCGTATAGATTGACGGCGAAGAGAGAAGGGTTCTGTAAAACATTCGAAGATGCAGCCACACCATTAACACTGGCAGCCAAGATTGAAGTCAAAGTGAAGGTTTTCATTTCGATTGGGTTAAGTAGGTGTAGGAGCAGAAATAGAAGGGAAAAGAAAAAGACACGGGAACTTGGATATTGCAGTCAGTTTAAATACCCCGGATTCAAGATTTTTCCAAACACGGAAAACACGTCTCGAACATACACAGATATCGAACAATGGACTTTCTCTTTTGAAGACAAGCAAATTTCCATCACCAAGAACTTGTGTTTGGAAAACTAGCCGTGGTCCATTGTTAGGAAGGTTCCAGATAATAGCCAGATAATAGCACCAGCAGAGGCCAAATTTCATCGCGCCAAGTGACAATGAGTGAGTGACAATGAGTGAGTGACAATGAGTGAGTGAGTGAGATTTTGTGCTCGTTTCATCGACGCCCCAGAATCTTCTTTTTCCCCACCACAATAGCCGTTGAAGACGCTTGCTGGTAAGGAGCGGGGATTCCAAAAGGGGTCATTCTTGGGGGTCATTCTTGGGGGTCATTCTTGGGGGTCATTCTTGAGCGGATATTTTCCTTCATGGGCCGCAAACACGCCCCCACATTTTTACTGAAGGACACGACAAAAGAAGTCCCTAGGGGAAACCTTCACCATTGGCCAAAGCACGCGTTTGTGTTTTCCTGCTACACATTTTCTTCCCACCATGAACAACTAGTTGAGAAACGCGTCTTTGTTCCCATTTAACATACCATGTTTAAAAAAGCTAGATAGTAAAATTCCACTTTTAAGCAAATTATTACCTTGCTGGATCGCGATGATTAAGGAGAAATCTTGAAAAGCATGTATTGTTAACAATACGCGTGGCGTAAACAAGCGTATATCTTGAAATACAAACGCCGCGAAGCTTCTTGCCCGATTTAGCCATATATGGTTTTTCCTGGCTTCATGTTCCCAATTAGGGCGTTTCTCATAATTTTCGTGTTTTTGGTTGTTTCTTTTTGGTTGTTTCTTTTTGGCTGTTTCTTTTTGAATCTTCTTTTTGAATGTTCCTTTTTATCTGTTTTTTGAATCTTTCTTTTCCGTCCCTTAGCAGATCTGTAATTCCGTAGGATCTGCACGTCGTACTCCAAAACACACATAATTCATGTGATTCATCAAAATAAACACAGCCATGTTTGACATATCGACATACTTAGAAGACGTATTTGAAATCACCTTTCCACGCCTTTCCGGTGATGAGGGGAATTTTTTTTCTTCTTGGTGTCTTTAGCCCCTTTTCTTTTGTCTTTCGGTTAAGTGTCTTTGGGTAGTACTGGTGGCCCCAACTACACACTACCAAATACCAACCCATTGTGTATTAGGGAGTGGGCTGTGTTCCCCTATTCGGATGATGGAAGACGCGTTTTATAAACATACAATAAACACCGCCAGTCAACCAACTATGTCATTCTTAAGGTATTAGAGATATCGTGCGTGTGATCCTAACCAGGTGAAACAGATGGTGGCCTTCCAGGGTAGTATCAATTTACTGTCAATTGACTGTGATTCCAGATTGACTTTAGTGCAAGAAATGAGTTCGGGCTGCTAGTAGAAGAAGCGTCGCTATGGGGTCACAGACTCCCGAAAGTCTCACAATGAACTAATGGTGCCATTGTCTTTTTTAATCCCGCGCAAAGATTTTCGTCTCCGCTTCTAGTTGTCGTGGAATGAAAACAATAGCTTTGAAGACTGGCTGGTTGATAATACATTCGGACGCGGCCGGAGATTCTGCAAGCCAGCTTTCAATGTACTACCATCTGCTGGAATCTTAACTTCTACAAGAAATACTGTAACAAATAGTGTAACAGAGTAGGAATTCACGTTTATAACGTTATGGACACCTGGTAATTTGAGTGGTATCACCCCAATAACTTTATGGGACGATTTGGGAAAGACTCCTTTCCAATTTGTTTTAGTTGTCGACCTAGAACCGCTCACTAGGGTATTTTTTTAGCATACTCCACGATTAAAAGGCAATACTTTTGTCTGAAGATGGAGAAAAACTCAGAACACCTGACCAGGCCTACTTGCAACCTACCAAACTATGCCCGATGGTTTCAATAGGCTGGATGAATATTAGTGCAGCAGGAATATTGGTAGGGGGTAACTAAAATCCTTTTCACTTCCCATAAGTTTGCTCTGTAGATACTGGAATCTGACTCATCGTACAATTACTCAAAGATTCTAATAAAACATCCCTCTCACTATCTTACCGCATGGTATCTAATCACAAGCTTCTAAACACGGGTGTACTGATTCTCTTATAATAAACACGGAAGTTATTCCGGAAAATTGTAACGGTCCTAAGATCCACTTAAGGATATTTTCAGAGACAAGAGAATTACTTGGAGATACAGAGACACATGCTGTCTGAGGTGTCGGGTCAGGTTCTATTTCCGCATGTGGATTTCAGATGACCAAACTGGGATTTTCTTTGCTGGTTTGTTAATGGTGGAATTAGTATGTCTCTGGGTTTGCATCAATTAAATTGTGAGGTTGTAAGTATAAAGCTTTGCCAGAAAGCAGTGGTTCTTTTTACCAACCATGGATTCACTTTCTTTCATTAATACAAGACAGAAATAGATTGGCCAAAAGAAGAAAAAGTGGTGAAAATCCACATCAGTATCGAGGAACAAATCCTCCAAAAACAACTCTCCAGCGATTTTTGACATTCTACAAACCAGGGAAAGAGGCACCGATACACTTCAAAAGGTGTGCAATCCGAAAACTTTGCTGAGACATGTTGTGTCTTTAATGCCGTCGAAGGCTCCATAGTGTTATTGCCTTTGTCAGGCATGGATAGGGTCACCGACTCACGTAAAGCAAACCAAGCCAGAAATCTTATATCTCTTCTGACACTGACACTTGGGGTCACTCCAGGTCAGGATATCAAGACCCTTCGATTGAGGAGTCATATGAACGTCGTTTCTGTATCTCCCTGCAACATAAAGAGGGATTCAACCAAAACCAGTCCACCGATGAAGACAATGCTGTGATTCTCGAGACGCAGCCCGTAGTTATTCGCTGCTTGGATCCGTCATTCCCATTGGAGTTCGTTGAAATTGATTCCCGCAAACCTTCTGACGATAATACCTTGAAACTGAAGTCTGGTTAGGAATGCTTCAATGTAGTATGCAGCTCTGATATCGAGAATGAGTCCAAGAATCGCGTAGAAGTCATACTGTCGGATTCACATGACTCTGAATTCTCCGGTGAATGTCATGATGCCGATAGTTCTAAAGAAGACATTGATTTAGACGAATGCAGTGATTCTTTTCTCTTAGGGCTGATTCCACCCTTCCAAATTCTTCTGAGAATACCGCTGGGGCCACCAGCACAGAGCCACACGATGAATTGCAAACGGGGGAGAAAACACCAGAAGATAAACAGCAAGAAGATGCCACATTACCTAACAGTAACCTTCTGGAAATCTCAATCACAGAATCAGCTCTTGGAAAGGAAACCCCAACAGATTCATGTTGCGACGATGAAGATATCAAAGATGACAGTCTGGACGCAAGTCTTTCGGATGATTAATATGTCCCTGGATGAGGAGTGCTTACCAAAGTGCGGAGGAAGACTCAATGTGCAAACGCTATCACAGACGATTGACTTGGGGTCTCCGAATGTTTTCCTGTTTCCTTAACCAGGACCTGGACAGAAGGTAATAAACCATTCCGAAACTGTGATCTGGCTACCCTCTCGTGCGATAAGTTAAAGAAATTCTGGTCTTAAGTAAGTGGATAACAACATAATTGTGCAATGATAATGACACTAACAAGTGAAATTAGTACTTACGTAGAGTGTAGAGAACAGACATAATCAAATGGTACGGATGTCGATAACGAATTAAAGTTACGCTAGGGATGGTAATTGTCCCTGTAAAATTAGTTTACATTTCAAGCCTCCCCGCCGCACCGCGGCGGTACGGCTTGCGGCCAAAAGAGAACCTATGAAGCAACAAACATGAAGGGGCCATGAAGGGGCCATTGAGGAGTAATCTTAAGTAATATTCCACCTGGTATACCATCTAACGGGGTATCCATGATAACGATAACAGCCAACAGGCACTAGAAAAGTGGGATAAACACCAAGACAGGATATTATTATCTCTCTTTGAAGTTGCCTGACTAATATCGGCATAGTTCCAGCACATAGACCTAAAGGCCCACCTCAATGGGCCAAGGTCGTGGCATTCAAGGTATTATGCGGTTTGACGTAATCAACAAGACTTTGATGTACAGTCCATTTATCTTTCAGGGGTATTAATGCTTAAGAATAACCGGTCTAAGGTAAATCTGATGCTCTTAGTTCACATATTCAATTCACGGATGTGTGACTTGTTGGTGTATGATCTTGACGTTGAGGGGTCAACTTGCATATGACAATTTATTCCAAAAACGATGACTCGATACAACGACCAAGATGATCTTTTTTTGACAACACAAGCATGAAGATTACGAGAGTTTGAAAAATTCGGAAAACGTGCTTCGGCCATTTAAAAACAACAAAAACAACTAAATTTTCACTCCTTCAAACCTCACAGGCCCACGTATTCCATGTCCTACTAATTGAGGCTGTCCGCTAGAGCTCCTGATCAAGTGTGTGCAAAGAATCGAGTAATTTTCGTTTTTTTCTTCACTTCTCGAACTTCTAATAACCACATTCCGAAACCATGGCTAAACAATCTTTTCCAAATTGATCTAATTGAACAATGCACAAGTTTCTTACTTGTATAAATGATAGACATTCTTGCATACAAAAATTAGACCGGCAAATTGCGACGTAAAGCTTCATGAGAACTTCAACATAATGCACTACTTTTTCTTGAAGGATCCAATGAATTTCCATTAGTCCATTACTTTAAGATGTCAATATAACGGTAAGATTCATATCTGTGGTAGAAAAGGTCTGTTTAATGGTTTAAAAGTCTACGAAAATATAAAAAAACCCGAGTTTTTCTGGCATCTATCGACTTTCAGCCCGCTGGAGTGGCTTGAATCTTTTCCACTAATGAAGTTTGCCAAGGGTATAAGTTTCGCGGTATTTTCTGCTATATCTTATTAGTGAAAGAATTTCGAGGCGAGGCTATGTGTAACTCCGATATATAAGTTTGCCCTAACACAGACTTATCTTGCATGATACTTGGATTCCCCTGTCGTATGAGGCTTCATCGAGGGGGGATAATGGTTTTTCTTTAACAAATGAGGAAGAAAATCAATGTCATCGGAGTAATTTCTCTTCTTTGAGTGAGAAGAAACAAGCAGCACTTCCGCCTGTGATGCCTCAGAATTGTTTCACCATTTTTTGGACACATGTCCGGAGGCTCGAGGCAAGCGCCGTTGGGGGAAGTTTTGGAAAGCTCTTCATAAATTTGAATGGAAAAACGCAAGGCTGTTGGAGCTCTTGACCATTTTAATTTTGGATCGTATGTTCCAATGCATGATACTCATCGACCACACCTGGGTTGTCATCTTTGTTTGCAAGAAGTTAATCTGCAACATCTTCAAAGTCATCTTTATAATGAGTGATTCAACCCCTTTTTTATTGTTTATTACTTCCATGACTCTTTCAATGTTTGGAGCTACATTCCAATATTGTTACTCGAGATTTGGTGAAGGCGGCGTGACATTTCGAAGCTTTCGGGAGTCCAAGGGTTCCCAATATTCGATTCTCGTCTTTTCCTACCAGATGTATTGTGAATTTGGGGCACCTTATCGAACGTCTTGAACATTTAGACCAAGTTCTCCTTTGGCTAACGACCCTAATGATTTCATGTTCTATTCCTCGACTAATCGGTATATCAATTCGGCTAGAGATGAGTGAGGCATGACCCAAAAAGGATCAAGCAACAACATTGCACAAACAAATAGCACTGAGGTGGCTCAGCCGGTGGTGATTGGGATTATCTCTATCTTTCTTTGTTCTTGTCACTCTTCATAAGGATCAGAAACCCCATGTCTTGCTGGAAACACTTAAGCCTTTTGCGGGCAGTTTATACATAGTACCCAGGTCTGGACTTACAATTGTCATTCGGCAATACCATTGGACATAGAGAAAGCGAGAGGTACTGAAACTTAGTGGTTCCAAGCCTCTTTCAACTTCATGATAGTCCTTTAGGCGGCTTACATTACAGGCCAATATTCCCGATGAGTTCTTAGTAATTGATCTCATGGGTAGCTTTGGTGTTTCGGTAATTACATGAAGATCACGGTTCTACAATACACTATATCTCTTATGGTTAAGGGGACAAATGGATATCACAGCGTTCATAAAGTCCATACAGATCCTCAATCCTGATACTTACATAACATTTTTATAATAAAACACATGAGTGGCCTAGCCTTATACTTTAGTACCTAAACTAGATATACACCCTCCCCAAGACCAGACTGAAAACACCACACACCATTCTACAACCAGGCAAGCAAACACATCCCGAAAACAAAGGAAAGTGCCGAAGTAACCTTGACTCCAGAACCTTCATATGTGGATACACTGACCTGGGACACCGAGGAAAATGTGGTGTTTGAGTGCGGCACAGCCTTCATGCTAACTGAAACCTCGCTACTTGGGGTGGGAGCTCTAGTTTTTGTTACGAACATAGTAGACGTCACAGTCAAGTGCTCTTCAACCACAATTGTGGTAGCGACTGCCTCAATGACAAAGTTTTCATAGTCAAAAGACTTGAGGGCGTCAGCTTTGAGCACATGGTCTTGGCCTCGGCCTTGGTCTTGGTCTTGGTGGTGAATTCTGGCCACCCCATTGATTTCCACCTCGTTGTTCAAGCTACCACCCAGAACGTTGTCCACATTCTCATTGTCCAATAACCCCGAATAAGGACAGTGAGCGGTGGTGTTCTTGCAGGCCATCACATAGGTAATGTTTTGCTGAAAAGATGCTTTCATCGACTTCAAGGGAGGTGCAGAAGAGTTGAACACAACTGGTTCATTGTTAGTTTCAAATTGCTTGTAGTCTTTAGAGGCATTCGTAGCATAATTTAGATTCTGACCAGCCACTCTAGTGGAAAACATCATCTCGTACAGAGAAGCATTGCGGAATTTATCTGGTTTAGGCATGCCAGAAATTGACACCCCGACGTCTTCTGTCTCTGTCTGAATTGAAGCTTTCTGCAGACAACTTCTATTAGGCATTGGAGAGACTTCCGAAGAAAAGATCCTCTCTGGTATAGAAGTATGTGCTTCTTTAGAACCCGCACTTCTGGTTAAGGTGATTGTCGTTTCAACCGTGGTGGTACTATCAGAAGTATCATCTTGTTCGAGGGTCAACGTGTCCTTAAGGTCCTCGTCGTTTGTTAAAACATGGGAGGATCTTAAAGCAGTGTTCAGGTTTTCATCAGTTGAACTGAATTGTTCTGGGCTGACTTTCTCTGTGCTGACTGTCTCTAATTCAGATTTCTGCGATAACCCAAAAAGATCCACTTCCTGGCCCTCCGGACCCTTCTGGATGAAATTCCATCCGAATTTCTCCTCGGTTCCCACAACCACAAGTCTAAATGGGTAGAAAACGTCTTTTTTGAGCTCAAGCACCTTGGTGGTGGCCACACGAGTGTCCAAACTTTCCCAAGATTCATCAATCTTGTAGTCTTCCTGCTTGACAGAGGCTCCAGGTCCAACTTGAAGCCCCACAATCATCTTTTCCGTCATGGTAATGGTGTACTGGCCATCCATTGGAGCACTGAAGTGGCCCAAAACCTCCACCACTTGCGGAGCATCCAACATTTCAGATTTGACCTCTTGTTTGTTTTCATCCAACATAACTCTTTGCGAGCTAGGTAATTTCGATAAGTCTTTAAGCATCGAAATGGGAGGCCTGGCTTCCTCGGTAGCAAACACCGTACAGACAAAATCATCTTCAACATATTGTGGCACATATACGCCCACGTTTTCATGGTGTTCCAAGTTATAGAACGGCTGTCTAATTTGGTTCTTGACCGGGCGAGGTTTGGGATGTATACCACCCAGAGGTCCTTGCAGTACTGAAACAAGTGGTAATCTATTGGTACCTGCAACAAACACAACCCGCATGGGATAAACTTTGCCCTTTTCCAATTTAAAAAGGGCAGTGTTCCGGTTGCTCAAACTGTGGACTTCGTCGGAAATGAGATCATCAAAGTACTGTGAGCCTTGGGCCTTAAACCCAAGCTGGATGGTGGCAGTTGTATGCTCGAACAATGTGAAGGACATGTCCTCCGACTCGCGTGCTTCATAAAACCCCGTCAATTCCCAAATGTAGTGCTTTCTTGGCCCAGGTACTTGCACTTTGATCGTGTCAGTTCCCTCTGTCACTGATGATGGGCTCTGGGGTAAGCTTAAGAAGGGATTCTCCGCAACCAGACCAGGTATTAAAGGGGGGGAGTTGTAGAGATTCACGGTGTATTGAGATTTTTCCGTTGCAAGGTCATTGGCGGCAGATACCGCTGAAATAACTGCGGTCCAGATGAACGAATGAAACATCATTGTGTAGATATTGACGGAAGAAAAAGAGAAGAAAGAGGAAAGAAAATAGCGAAGCGTAGCTCTTTAAATAATAAGAGGGGCTTTGCATTATTTGCCGTGTGAAACCACAAAGGCTAAACCCACAACGGCGAAAGGCTAAAACCACAAAAGCGTGTTCTTTTGTTTTGAAGCGCAAATTCAACGAATAGTACGTGATGTTGCCTAAATGGGACAAACAAGGTGAATATTTTGCACCCGCACGTACGTTTACATTGTTTGTTCCGGCCAGAAATTTAAAACAATAGACGCGACCATCTTTGGTAAACAATCATAAACAATAACAATGACACTTACTTTTGAATGTAAAACTGGATATGACAACAAAAAAATAGAGGCAGACTTTTTCGGGGATTTGCAGGTGAACGGAATTCTGCCGGTGCGACGGACCACGAAGAAACGACATTCGGTGGCACGTTTTTTTGAACACACTATGATATATCCATCCACTGTCCCACCTAATTCAGTGAAAGGGTGTTTTCTGTAATACTGGTAGTGGAGTTTGGCAGAATCCAGCAGTCCGAATACCTGTGTCACCTGACATATTTCCCTGGTACACGTACCCACCACCCGTATATGCGGAATGCATTTATTGATAGTTATTGATATTTACTTGGCACGCCCTTCATACAGTAGAAGCCAATTCTTTTCTCCTTTGAAGGGTGTCGTTGTTTTGGGGTACTAATGGGCCTCCTTATGTAGGGGTTGTGAGCTTTGTCGCCATTGAGAGTGAGACCTCCAAGGCCGATTCCGGTCGGTCTTCGATTACGGGCCTACTGTATTGGATAAGATGAGAACAGACGTTTTTTCCTGTTGAATACAACATAAACTCAGTTTGAAGTCAAGTTTCTGTATGGCTTCAAATCTGTATATATGGGGGTTTGGCTTGTTACTTTTGGTTTCTGGGAATTTTCAATGGCTTGGTTTGCTTGCTGGTACCCATATTAACCAAAGAAGGGGACAGTTTGCCCCTTTTTTTCATCTATTGTTTGGCGTATTCTTTCCCGAACCTGACTCCAGTTGATTTCAGTACTGGAAAAACCGTTTCCGAAGAGTCTTTCTTTGGGAGAATGCTGGGTGCAAATATTGGCGTACACGCAAACCTCGGCAGCTAAACCTTCCAAAGATATCTTTGCAATAATTGACAAGATATAGAGCTTCATACTGGAGGTGGTGCTACGAATTTCGCCTCTTTCTTTTGTTTGCGTATCCCAGGTCTGATCTTCAAAATCTGACCAGTTGTCTGTTTCCGTACATCTCCACTGGTTTGCCGTAGAAGAAGAAGAAGAAGAAGAAGAAGAACTCTTATGTGTTTATTTTGAAAGAACACATTGGAAGTATACTAGGCACTTTTCTTCTGTTTCTTGCATTATTTTTAAGCACACCCATTGTACCTTAAGCACTGGCAGCAGCCATATAGGAAACTTCGTACAGTCCCAAATCTACCCACTACTTCTTGGGGGTTTTCAGTTTTCTTGTATACTACGACCATCATTGTTCTTTTGGTGGTTCAATGGATGTGCTGCGCCACTATATGGTGTTTTTCTTGGGTGCAAATCCCAGGGCCCCTAACTTTGGGTGAGGCGTTTTAAAGGTTGTTTCTTTACAAAATAGTTGGATATATTCCACGGGATCGGTCCCAGTTGTCGTCCATGGAAGTATATTTAGAGATTGAGAGATTCAATGTAATAGAATATGTCACTTTTTCTGGTGGCATATAGACCCAAAGTT
>JAJMAK010000207.1:0-27891 GCA_030572615.1 Metschnikowia lachancei | reverse complement strand
GACGGATCCAAGACTCCTGTTGTGGTTGTTCCATACTCGACCTCCGCTTGGACTGGATCTTACACTACAACTGAGACTGTGACTGGTACTGACGGATCCAAGACCCCTGTGGTTGTGATTCCTCCGGTGACCGTGTCTCCTACTTTGAGTTATTTCCCATTCGCGTCTGGCGGATGGAACCAGTCTTTTGTGACTTCCACAACGGTTGGTTTGTTTACCCCATCTTTACAATCCAAGATCGATTCTGAATCTAGTGTCATTACTGCTACTGTGACTGTTGTGGGTACCTCTACAAATGATCAAGGGTCCACCATTCTTTTGACGAGTACTTTGACGACTACCTACTGCCCTGCAAGTAGTATTAGTGAATCAAGTTACACGACTGAAACAAGGACTGTTGTTAGTTCAACTATTGACGGTTCGGGAAGTACCCAGTTTGTCACCGCTACTTACACGACAACCTATTGCCCGGCTAGTGTTACGAGCAAGGCCAGTTACACCACCGAGGTATATACATCGGTTGCAACTGTGAGCCTTGGCCCTGGTGCTACTTCTCTCACGACGTTGACCGTCACCCTGACTCACTGTCCAAAGTGCGAGCATGGCACTGTTAATACTGTGTCAAACACTGGCACTTCTCGTGCAAATGAATCTACCACTACTGTGAATCCTAGTGGTGCTCAAGGGGGTGCTGCTGGAACAAACGGGGGTGTAACCCCAACTGGTTCTCCGGGAACATCTGGCTCTAACGGAACATCTGGCTCTAACGGAACGTCTGGCTCTAACGGAACGTCTGGCTCTAACGGAACTTCTGGTTCTAACGGAACTTCTGGTTCTAACGGAACTTCTGGTTCTAACGGAACTTCTGGTTCTAACGGAACGCCTGGCTCTAACGGAACTTCTGGTTCTAACGGAACGCCTGGCTCTAACGGAACTTCTGGTTCTAACGGAACGCCTGGCTCTAACGGATCTTCTGGTTCTAACGGATCTTCTGGCTCTAACGGATCTTCTGGCTCTAACGGAACGTCTGGCTCTAACGGAACGTCTGGCTCTAACGGAACTTCTGGTTCTAACGGCTCTTTGGGCTCATCTGCTGGTACACCTGTACCTACGAGGTCATCCTCATTAGTCGCATCTACCCCTTCGACGTCCTCTGTTTCTATTTTAGTGGGAGGTGCTCCGCGGTTCTCTGTGATCCTGAGTATGTTGGTTACCCCGCTTTTGGCATTGCTTCTCTAGTTTTTTTTGCTTGAAGAAAATTTGCTATTTCGTGTCCCTTGGACTTCTGGTTTTTGTTCAACCTTTTCGCTTTTCGAGATTGGTCACGTGGATCATTTTTATGTAATACACCTTTGTGGATGCATCGATTCTAGTGAATTTAATCACTTATGTATATTTTTTTTTCTGGTTATTCTTCTAGGTTTTGGAATATACATCTTTATAAATTTGGGCAAGTCGTTGACCCGACTTAAGTGCATAATATTTAGAAGGTTAGATCGTAAATGCGCACATCCTCATGTAAGAGTACCCCTTTTTTACAAAACGCCCCTTTCAATGGATAATTCCTAGTATGGGACACAATAAGTAAGGAGATACCTGACTTATATAGAAAATAGCAATCTATGGGTGAAATACCAATACTAGGAATGCATGGATTGCTTAGTAACGTGTCTTCTGAAGATATAGATATAGAAGTTAGTCGTCCATTGGTTAATAGAGCTTCTGTGAGTGGTGCACAACACAAGCGATCATATTATGCAGGCCACGATCATGCCGGTAGGTACTGATGTAGCGACTAGGCTACCACTCATTACACCTTTCTGACTAGGTTAGTAAACGACGGTTCTTTTTTATCAAACATCAAAAAAAAACATCAAGAACATTGCATACTATTTTGGCTTCTACTCGATATATCGGTCCTGGTAATCACTCCCCGGGACTCCTGGTCTCAAGGTGTGCTCTGATGACATCAAATTCGTAATTTAAACTTCGTTTTTCTACCACTTTTAAGTTCCAAAACTGGTCACTCTTGTTCTAAAGAACCAGTAGATGGCAAGTTTCAGGTCTTTTTACAAACCGTGAACATAAATGTTTGCCAATGGGGTCAACTGTAGGGTAGGCCATTGTGATCGACACTTCTGTGTTTTGCGATTCATTCTATGTGGTTGATTTTTTAAGTTTGACAAATAACACGGACAACATTCCTTTAAACATTTTTTTTTTCTTCAGTAGAAGAAAGTCTAAATATTTAGAGGAGGGTTTTGCATATGTTGGTCCAATCGGTTGTGAATCACGCTGCCGGTTTTGAAAGTAAAGTCATTAAAGTAACTTAATTCACAAGTGTTCGAGGAACACAAGAATTCAAGGGACAAAAAACAATTTCAGCCTTAGAACAGTGAGTATATTGAATGATTTTGTTCACCCTCTTGTCACGTAAACCTTTGCTAATGAATCTTTTCTTTTTTAAAAAAAAATAAGTGATGTTTGTCGCAGCTACGATTGATGATTGACCAAAAAAAGCGCGAAAATTTGCAACTATACGCTTCTCTTTGGAATGGGAGAGCTCTCAGGAAAGACTTATAAACAAAAGGATATACATGAAGATTATTATACATTTATCTTCCTCTCAATATAAATTTCAAAAAGGCAAATTTTCTCTGGCCCTCGTTCACAACATAGTTGCCCGTTCACAAGAATTTGCGGTGTTAAGAGTGCGCGGTGTTCGGGGAAAATGTCGCATTGGGAATCACTTCTTCAAATGAACCACCACATTGCCTTCACAATGATTTCGCCTGGTGGGAAATGGGGTTCCAAAATCGGGCACTTCCAAGGAATGACAGAGGTAGTCAGAAGATGCAAGTTATTGAAAGATATATGAAAGTAAAGCATTGAATTTCTGGAGCGACACATGTCACTGCAGCCTTTAGTTTAGGGTTTTCCCCAAACAACTTGATGTTTTGAAGAGTAGGGTGAATTTTTTTTTTTTTCATTTTAAAAACATATCAAATAAAAAAATACTAAGGGGTTCAAGGAATTAGTTTTAACAGAACTATCATTTATTGCGTTATAAGTATTTAAGTTATGAGTATTTAAATTATGAGCAAGATATAAATGTCGCCCGGATTTCGTCCTCCTCATGTTGAACGCGGTGCGTTATTAGTCACGTGCTAAGCCTCTCATTATAAGTCTTTTCTCCTCGCCGGTAATATATTTTAAAAGGTCAGATGGAAAATTTAGGGGTTTTCAATAAAAGGTTTTCCATACATGAAGTATAAAATAACGGTTTTGTCTTTACCTGCATTTATTCTCCTCTGAGATTTATATCAACACCCCCAATGCTTGCGATTTGCGTTCCCGATTGGTGTGAGAACATGATAGTTTATGAACGTGCAAAAAGTAAACTTTTCCTTTTATAAACTAACATTGGCGCAAATGGTAAAACATACTTTTATAATGTTTCCAATTTCAATTTCATTACTTTAAAGAAGAAATTAATTTACAAGTTCTTTATTATTTAAACTGAAAAAAAAAAAAAGAAAGTATCATTTACTTGTGGATATTGAATAACGAACGAGCGACGAAATTTTACTTTTCCACGTTCTCGAACCACCCGCTACAGTTTTTTAGCCATAGTGCCGCAAGTTTTTTTTTTTTTTTCTTCTTTGAAAGTCCACGCTAATTTTCAAGATTCCCCAAGGTGGTACATGACGTGGTTGTTGACTGTAATTCGGGGATGGGGAAAATTAAGACATGAAAAGTTTCTCATTACAGTGTTTTTCGCTCTGAGTATACTTCATTATCAGTAATCCGACTTTAAATATCGAGTAATTGCTCAATAATAAGGGATTAGTATCTTTGGGTTATAATCTTTTTCAATGTCTTCGTCTTAATCTTCGACACATTCCAAGCTTTGCCTACTTCATCCATAGATGGAAAATGCGGTCGCAGTCCACGAGGTGGAAATTACACCAGCAACAAAAGGTGTTTGATACTCTACAAAAAACGTGCTCAATGTAAACCTTTTTTCAATAAGTTCGTTGGGAGGACGAAAAGCTGCGGTTTTTTTACGGGCCTCTCTTCCATATCATATAAATTTATCATAGATGTTTCTTTCCATGTTTTCTGAACATCTCTACATCTTGGCCTTGAGATCTCCAATAGATAGTTAATCAAGCAACCCCAAGGCCTTGGCGTGATGCTTTGCATGCTCCTCGACAAAAGAGCTGATGAAAAAGTACAGGTGGTCGTATCCGTCAACGATTTTCAAGTCAATCTTGCCCTTGTAGTCGCTTTTACCAGCAGCTTTTACTAAGTTTTCAGGCTGCAAGAACTTGTCTCTTCTGTAGAAATCGTCCGCAGCACCTTGATGGATCAAAATATCTGGCTGGTTCTCGTGTGTGTAGTGCTTGATCAAATCCACTGGGTCGTATTTCACCCAGTCATTTCTATCATTACCCAAATGGGCACCGAAGTTCTTCTCACCCCAAGCACAGTTCAGGGGGTTGCAGATAGGAGCAAAAGCACTAACACTAGCGTACTTGCCTGGGTTCTTGAAGAAGCCAGAAATGGCTCCATATCCACCCATTGAGTGGCCGGTGATAGAGATCTTATTGAAGTCCAATTGCGGGAACTGCTCGGCCAATTTATCCAAGAGTTCCTTGTGCACATAAGAGTACATGTTGTAATTTTTTGACCAGGGTTCTTGAGTTGCATCTAGATAGAAACCAGCACCAGTTCCAAAATCATAGGAATCGTCTTCTCCGGCAATTCCGGCACCTCTAGGGGAAGTGTCTGGAAACACAAGAGCAAAGCCGTACTTGGCAGCAAAGTACGTCAAGAACGACTTCTCCGTGGCATTGTTTGGCGTACATGTCAATCCGGATAAGTACATCAACACAGGGATCTTGCTGTCTGGTTTAGAGGGGGGAACAAACACATTGACGTCCATCTTGGTATTGGTGGAGGTAGAGTCATGAGATAACTTGAACAAACTACCACCTTGGTGAGTGATTTCTGCGTTTGTGGTGAAAGACATGTTTCTGAATGAAGCGAGTTTGAGCAAACGAAAGCGGGTGAAAATTTTCGTCAATTTGGAAAAGAATAATGATACTGGATCAATTAGAGTTTGCTCGCCAGATTGGCCTGAGCATTATATCTTGCAGCTTGCTCCATGTCGCGCAGGGAACTATTTCCAAGAATGGTTCGAAAGTGCGAGACTAGATAACGACACGGCAGGGCACGGCCGGCAAATGGGCAATTTTGCAAACGCGAGTAAGAGTACTCAGATATTCTGATATATATACGGGATTGGAGTCATATTGGTAAATGTCGGTCAATTTTTTTTCTCTCTCTGGAAATCATGGGCTTGGAGTATGAAAAAATAACCTTCAGGCTGGAGAATTATCATGTACAATATCACTCAGTTAAAATCCATTCAGGCCAGGGTTAATCTGATGCAATATAATGTTGTAAAGAACCCGCATGAGTAGTTTCACAGGATATGAAAAGAAAAGCAATTAGTTGAATGCGCTGGCGAATTTCAAGGAAGAAACTTTATGGGTTGGCAACTCTCTCCAAGAGTGTGCTAGATGGATTTCACCCGAGGAGGGAAAATACTTGTCAATAGTATTGATTCATGGACTATGAGGCTTCCTAAAAACAATGCATGGATATTAATAAAACAATGGTTATTCAAGAAGAAGAACCGGCACCTACTTGTGCAGATCCCTCAAGGTTTTAGAGTGGTAATTCCCAATGGCTCAGATTAAAAGGACTACAACCTAAGAGCTTACCCGGAGCACTTCAATGAACATACAGTAAAGACTCTGTAAGCCGGCCCCTCGCCCTCGTCCCTCGATTTGATCCCTCAAAATTGGGCAAACTTTTCACAAGTGAGGGAATCACATTTTCATGGTGGTATAGATGGAGACCCGGCCAGGAATTTGGAACACTAATTCCACGCGATGTCTAAAGCTCAATCAATTTCGGAGAAATTGTGGATCAAAACGGGTTTAAATAAACAAAAGGCCCCTAGATAAGCATTTAGCGTTTGAATTTTTAAATTTGGGGTATAGATAGACTTCTTCCCGGCCTTAGATGTTTTTTTTTTTGCTTTTTTTTTTTTTGCAATTAAACTTCTTATCATGACAACCGGAGACAGAAGGAATCAAAAAAACCAAAAAAAAAAAAGCCAATTGAGGAACGAACGTCGCCTAGCTTTGAAAAACATTTTCGTGAAAACTCAATGACTCAAAAGCCTTGTCGAGGGCTTAAAAACGAAGTAACGAAAGAACATTGGGGAGTCAACTGTTTCGGAGATTTTGTCGACATAATGGGACTGGCTAGAAACTGCGAATCCTAAGTGCTCTTACCGTAACTCCAGGTCATGGTGGCCTCACTTGGATAAATGCTGGCTACAGTAACAATTGGGGGACGAATTTCGGGGGTTAACTACAAGTGATGTCAGTCTCTAGGAGAAGGCGGAAGAGATCTGGAATAAGCTCGACCCTGATTGGAAGAAGTATCCGAAAACTGGGGCCCATTTGTCAACCCCTAAATTTTACAAACGGTACCTTCTCAAATTCAAATGTCGGTACAGCATCAGACCCCAGTTAATTCATGGGAAGGCGAGCTCCGTGCCGAGGGTGCATATCAGCATATGAAGAATTTTCGGTATTGCAAAGGACTATCCTTCAGAAAACGTATTAGATATGTATGAAAGTGGCTTCTTCTGGATACGAGGAGCTTCGAGAGGTCTCTCGAATATTTCCTGGGCCTAAGGCCGAGAAAAGTTGTATAACATCCCCCCTCTGTACCCACTTCGACGGCTCTGACAAGTTACCTGTACACTATGTTGGAAAATCCCAGGCTTTTGATTTATGATTGGTTGCAATTGTTCTACGACCATATTGGAGGGGAAAGAAATGTTCTGTTACTCATGGATAACTTTTTTGCTCATAGAGTTGGTGTTAGAGATAATCCTCCATGTGATAATATTCGCATTGAATTCCTTCCAGCCCGCTCCACAAGTATGTTTCAGCTATCTTGATCAAGGAATCATTTATGATACGAAGGTTAGTTATCTTGAGCATTTGTTAGCCGAAAAAAGACTGACTTACAGAGCAGCAAGAATTTACCAAGAGTCCAGTGTGGCAATACCCGAGGGAAAACCAAAGATAAGTATTAGGGATCCTGTCTGGTGGTTTCATGATGCTTAGACTAATAAGGTTACGCCCAGGACTATTCAAAACTGCTTTAAGAAGACCACGCTTTCTGATGTAAAGTATTTTCAGGAAGTATTCGTGCCCCCAGAACCGCTGGAACTAAGAAGTCTCTATGCCGATGTCGTTAATTATGGGGGCATTCAATATGCGATGAGTTTGTCCGAATTTCTCTCATCTGAGGCTGAGGACTAACCTCCATCTTCTGCTATGCCACAAATAGGAGAGATTGTGAATATGTACCTGCCGATCACCAAAGAAGATGAAGCAAACGAGGACGTCGATGGTTATCATGAGGCCCAGGTTGTGGACTGGCGGGCTGGTGTTCGATCGGCTTCCCATCTACTTGCTCTCCTATCTTTGATTAATGATGACACATCCAAGTTTAAGGGAAATTGTCTTAATATTCTCGAAACTTTCGCTCCAAACCTAAATCGAACTTTTGGTGTAAAAACTGATCATGGATTTTGCTTCATTTGGCAACACGATTTCTGATCGTTCCCTGTCAACTCCAGCTCGCCTACCAGTTCGTACAATCACAAACCCAGAGCCCATTTCGAGGGACATAACACCCCAGATACAAGCTGCTGTGGGGAGAAGTACGCAGTTCACATATGAGGACATCGAAATTGATCTCACGACCGAGGAATTCATTGGTTCCGAACCTGGCTCATCATCTGGTTCAAGAATGCTGGACGGGTTTATGTGAGACCCTGTTTGATACAACTGACACGGTTGAGTTGATGGAAACATCGAACACGTCAGACTCTGAACACAGTGAAGGTTTAATAGTTCGAACTTCTCAGATCCGGAAATCTGATCATTCATGGCGCCTGTGATTAGCCCAATTAGGAAATGTTACGTCTATAATTTATTAGTATTTTCTAATTAGGATATTAATTAAACATACATATGTATGACTACCCTTTTAGGAAATCTTAGTGGTTCTATTCCCTCTCTCCTTGCCAAAATCTCAAAAATCGCTGAGAATAGTTTTAGTCGGCTTACAGAGTCTTTACTGTAGATAGTGGTGGTGATATTTTAAGGGATATATTAACTAAAACATTCGAGCATTTCATTCATGCGTCACCCCGTCCACTACATAACGACTAGATTATTCAAGGTATATGACGTTTTAAGGAGTTAGAGAAACAATTGTTGTGACTTCATTTATCATTTGTCTACGATAAGACAATCACCAAAAGATTTTTCTCCTCTTCTCACAATCCTGACTTCCCTGAACAGCCGTTACCATAATTCTCGAACCATCTACAACCTTACGCACATGTCACTACTTTATATCTATAGATGTACTACTATTTTGGCTATTTAGCGAGTCAAGAAACGCATCTAACCTAGTTCCTTTCATTTATTTATTTTTATTTATTTTTTTTTGGTCCTCTTTTAAAACTTGTCAGCAAACCACACACGAAACCATGCTCCAATATGTACAAGTCATATCAGACACCGGAGAAAGTACATGCAACGACTGCAAGAAGGCAGTATCCGACCACCTGGAGTACGCCATAACTTCCCGAAGTAGATCTGATAAGCGAGAAACCACTACTGGTGGTGACGTTGCCATTATCTTCTCTTCCGTTTGTGGTTCCCAGTGTCGTAAAGTTGATTTTTGGGGTAGAAGTGTCAATCGTACCATCCCAGCAATATTCCTCAAAACACTTTTTACATTGGTCACTTTGTTCGATGCCTTGACGCTCTTGTTCACGTCTGATGATTGCGCACGCAACACATGTTTTCCATCCAGCATCCAAGGTGGAGTTGAGTCTGGAGGCCACCTCGAAACCATTCCGGATCATGGAAAGTTTCTCGGTATTATCGTATGAGAGCTTGAACGTCGAGGTGTTGGAGTAGTACGAAAATGGTCGGTTTGCTGTGTAAACAATCAATGGGGAATCGTAGACAGCACTTCTTTTGGTTCCATTCGAGAGCAAAGATGTGAGGTTCTTGGCACTACAACCAAAGAACGCTGGTTTTGCCGTCATGTTAAGGTTGCGGAATGTGTTCTTGTCTGGAACATATGGGAAGATTGTACCGTTTCCTTGCTCCAAGAATTGTCTTTCATAAGATGCAATCATCGATCCTCCGTTTGGCCAGGACTGGTTTGTATCGGCAGAGTTATCGTACGCAAAGATCACATCTACGCCCCTTGGCTTCTGCAATAATGGATACAATGGGATGTTCTGCATATCCTCTCCACCATCCACCAAAAACAAAGTTTCGTTTTGCACAATGGTCTGGACGGCAGCTTCGCTGTAATGCTGGAAGGGGTTTGGCTTGTACACTGCAATATCATTCTCATCATTCGAAACATCCTGCAAAATATTGCCGATGATACTCTTAAGAGTACTCGACAACGAGGTGGTGTTGATTTGCAACACGAACTGGTTGAACAAAGTCGAAGAAGTTCCCATGACAAAACCTGCATTGTCAAAGCCGCTGATACACGTGCCGTTTAAAGACTTACCGTCACTAACCTTGGTTCCCAAATACTTTGTCTTGGTGAAGGAGTATAATGAGGGGTCCCACGAACCCATCTCGTAAGGGCTAAACTCAAAAACTGTGGAGTTTCCACTGATCACTTGGGTACCAGGGGTTCTGCCGTCTGCAACAACAATTGGGAAGGGCATTTCGTGGTTAGCGAATTGCAGAATATTCTGGATTCCTGACCATGAGAGAGACTCGCCAAATTCAGTCAGCTCGGGGAAGAATTGGTGAGACAAAGCTCTTCCCCAAGTATCGGTCAAGGTGAGATCGTATCCGGCATCTTCCTTCGCTTTCACGTCCTCCCAAAGATCTTTATAGTATTTGTAAGCCTTGACGGGGTTCCAGCCACCATAGTTTACGATGGAATGTTCTAAGTCCCAGATGGGAACCTTGTTGTTGACGATATCCTCGATACTGGTGAAGTTGTTCACTACGACACTACCAACAAGCCAGTTTCCTCCAGAAAGTCCGACCAAATACGTAGAAGCTTGGAGCAATCCACCCAAGCCCTCCTTATATGCACCAGAAGTTCTGTTATCAAGTGCGGACAATTGACCTGCTCCTGACAACATGGCTCTGTATCCTCCTCCAGAGAACGCAAGACCAATGGTGATGGAACGGTTATTAGTGGTGTTTGCAAGAAACTGGGCCGCATTGAAGTTTTGCAACTTAGCATCATTGAGAAATGTTTCGAGGTATTGGTCAGTGACCTTATGTCTTTCTTCAACCCATTGTGACTCTTGTTTCGAAAGGGAATCTGCTGTACGAAGAAGGTTTCCTTCGGGGCAGGCCACCTCATAAGGTGCATAACCAGCAACAGTAG
This sequence comes from Metschnikowia lachancei, assembly GCA_030572615.1. Taxonomy (NCBI): domain Eukaryota; kingdom Fungi; phylum Ascomycota; class Pichiomycetes; order Serinales; family Metschnikowiaceae; genus Metschnikowia; species Metschnikowia lachancei. The sequence goes on along the minus strand of JAJMAK010000207.1, from coordinate 17,343 downwards.
AAGCCGCCAAAAGTAACGATGAAAGCCTCATTTCCAAATTTGTTTTGTGCTCAGCTGAAGAGATGTAAGCGAGAGAGGCGAAATTATGGGGGGAAAAAAAGGGACCAAACGAACTGAAAGAAGGAGTAATTCCCCACGAACAAGGTATTCCGAAGCAATTTCCGGGGCAATAAAAAGAGGCCGAAAATTGCCGTATACAGAAAGCCTCGCTGCGTCAGGATGCACATGGCTGCCCGTACAGCGGCAGGAAAGTCATAGATTTAGAGTAAAGCAACAAGAGGACAAAGAAATTCAGAAAAGTCTTATCGCAAGGGTTTTGGAGAATTTAATAAATTATTCTACCTCTCTTAACAATGAATGCTTTCATTTGAAGGTTTTGTGATAAAAAGAAGATTTGTGAAAAAAAAAATTGGCTTCATTCATTTTCATAGATGCTCGGCTCGGCTCGGCTCGGCGGCGTGTCATTTTTTTTTTTTCATGGCCATTGTGCGGAAATGCTTGCTTGCTTGCTTGCGCAGCCCACCGCCCTATGCCACTTTTTTGATGTTCGGTCACGAAAGCAACCCGCAACCTCGGCCCATCTAGCAGTTGTAGTAAACTTCTCAAATGGCTCTAGTAACGATAAATCGGAAACGCTTTGGGGGACAATTCTAGAACATGTCCCACTTGTAAAGGAATTGACTGCTATAGTGATTTCACAACAAACAAAGCCCGCTTATATTACCGCGACACTATAAGCGTGTGATGGGAGGCTTTTCATGGGTGTACTAGTGTAATTTCATGGAGTAGCAACCATGAAAAAGTTTAGTCAAAAAAGGTCGTTTTCTGGATCCACATGATAGTCAAAACAGTGTTTCGTTATCAAAACGGTGAAGACTCACTTTTTTTTTTAAGAACAACATAAAACACTTTGTCCGTTCACCACCACGAAATGGGCATTAAACGGTGCACGTTAAACATGGATGCAAAATGCAACGAGATATGCCTTGTCATGCATTGTTACACTAGACATAGGTTGATTATACCTATAATAGAAAGACGATCCAGATGGATGTAGTAAAGAGTTGTGTGACCCCTTAAAGAATTGTGTGATCCCCCTTTCAAAATCATCTTCCTTTCGTGATGGTTTTTGACGATAATGTCGTGGAAGCAATTGCATGGCCGGTGCGATATCTGTCACTTCTTCACTCTGCGCATCCGGAATTTCTCATTACGAATTCTTCCCTTGCATATTCGTTTGCGAGTCCTTCATAATTGCCTTGGGGACAGGCCATATTGTGTTGTTTTTGGATAGGTGATATCCATGCAATTAAGCAATCATATTCAAGTATGCTTGCACCCAAATCCGACAAAAGCACTTCGCCACACGGGTAATCCATATTTTCCAAACCGTCCTAAATTCATCTTTTCATCATATTGTTTTGTCTCCCATTTCCTTGATCTCACAGACGTCGTAAAGCTCTTCCCTTCGGATAACAGCTAATTAATTCGATACATCCATGGCCGTACTTGCCTAATACAGGTGGTAAATTTTCACACTCACGCCATGCAGCCTAGTTCCTAGACTATTCTCTTCTTAATCCTATTACCTCTCCAAGATTTCCATAAGCTGATGACTTTAAATGTACGGGTGCTGATGGAAAACCTGAAATAAGTATTAACGCGTCCTTCCGTGTGGGTTTTGCTGGCGTTGCCGGTGGCTAAAACAAGAAATAAATGTGTTTTTGTATTTCTTGCATGGGAAATATAAAGAAGACTAATAAGAGATAATTTTGCATACACGTGTACCCTTCTTACTATAATAAAGTTTAGACGCTTATATGTTATGAGAACACTAATTTTGTATTTCAAACCGAAACACTATTAAATTGTCCCAATTTTAGAATACTACGCGTGAATTGTGTATCAAATCATCCAATAAAACAGGAATTTAAAAATAGTACACCATTAATGAGAATAAAAAGCAAAAGACAGTTCGATAAAAGCATATTATTCTTTAGGTTAAAGACCTTCCCAAATTGAAAGCATACATTCTACCATTCAAAACCAAGGAATTTTGGTCCAAAAATTCTACCAATTGCGGATCTTGCTCGATCTCTGGAATCTTCTCAACCACACCACCACCGAGGTGTAATTATCAAAATTTAGATTTGCTCTAGAACCGCAAAAAATTTTAGATGGCTTTTCTAAAAAAAAAATAGCGTAAATTCTGTACTTTCACTATTCAGCAGCATGCTTAAGCTTGCCAAAGTAAGCGAAGTCGCAGTCCGTGGACGCGTGTTCACCCAATCTGAAGTATATTCTCTGCTCCTAATTACCCGGGCCAACGCCACATCAATACCTGCTTTGAAGTTAATTCCCTTTTGTATTCCAACACACTGGAAAAACCAAAAAAATTCCCTGGTCTCATAAAAATTTTCTAATCACCACGTCAAAGAAATAATCGACAATGTGATACAAGAGCGTGCGAGGCTCATGCGATAAGAAATCCAGCGGTCCCGCGCCGCCGCACTCCACTGCTATCATGTTAACGTCACCGGGAAGATGGATATATTGCCCACCGACCGAAAATGTCTGAAGTAGTGTCATCTTTACGCAATATGCTACGGGTCCAGGTCGGCGTTTTCAGTGACCTCGGGAACAACTCCATCGACTGGTATAATTCCCAACCAAAAACAAAGAAGGCTTTATACACGGTGGGTGCTATAGTGGGCCTTGTGGCTGGGGTCACGATGCTTATCTTCCACAAATACCTTATCTCCGCGATGGTTGATGTTTCAGACTTGATCAAAAACTCGAAATACGGCGGCGTTGCTTTATTCATTGCCATCTTTTTCGTCGGGTTCCCGCCGTTGCTTGGGTTCTCGGCGTTATCAATGCTCTGTGGAATGGTGTATGGATTCCCTGGTGGCTGGCCATTATTGGCCACCGCATCTATAATTGGGTCGTTTGCATCTTTTATGGTGTTCCGGTACTTCCTCCGTAACCAAGCTGAACTGCTTGTGGCGAGGAATGAGAAATTCCGGGCGTTTGCCGAGATCTTGAAGGAAGACGCATCCCTCTTTCTTCTTATCTTATTGAGACTCTGTCCTTTACCTTACTCTCTCTCAAATGGCGCTTTGGCCGCCATCCCTAACCTTCCCGCAACCACCTACTTGTTAGCATCTCTCATTACTTCTCCAAAGATGTTCATGCACGTGTTCATTGGTCACACAATAAAGAACTTAGGGGATTCCGACAGACCCACCTCAGCAAAAGTTCTTGACGTCTTTAGCATTATACTCACAGGATGTGCCGTTTCCTTGGCAAGCCTCATTATTTACAGGCGAATGCAGCTGAAATTAGAGTCTTATCATGAACGAGATTCTGCCACTAACGCCAGTTACGATGAGTTAGTCTTTGGTAATTTCGACGAGGACCCCGAATTGGGTAATAACTTGGAACTAAATGCTACGGAGTTTGATGAGGATAATTTTATTATTACCGACGATGACGACTTCCGTGAATCTTCGAGAGATGTAGAAGATCGAATGTCTGACCTTGCAACTGCTTCACAGGACTCCAAATCGGCCCCGAAGTATAGGGATTATTAATATTTTTTAATACTAGAGAGACCTACAAACGGCTTGTTTCCTATTGGCAAAATTATATTAATATTAAATCGTTATTCATTGAATCATCGGATTAAGACATTCTTGTAGCTCCCGAGACTCCCCTTAATCTATAAACAATACCCTCGTTCTTCTTTTCTCAACCTTATCTTGCGTTGTCAACCCGGCATTTTTCAAGTCATTAATCACACTGCTAGCATCAGCTTCACAGACAATCTGGTGATTAATCAAGAAATAATCATCACTAATCACTTCTTGGCACTTGGTGCATTTAAGGCATGAAAGATGCCACTTTTGTTTCAATTCATTCTCAATACACTCTCCTTCAATACCGCTATGACATGTCTCACAAACAGTGTTGTTGAGCGTATGGTAATGATGATTACAGAATGCATTGTCAAGCAAAACATAAGGTGTGACATCCTTGTTGAATTGAATAGGACACCCCGCGTAGGAACAAGTGAAACAGCCTCTGTGCCATTGCCCACTCAAGTCCCCTTGTTTCGAGTAGATGGGTTTGTGATGTCCCCTTGCATTAGGTTTTATGCTCAAGCCACAAGCACGACATGGCCCTGTTCCTGGTAAACATTTTCGAGAAGGTTCTGTGTCCTTGAAGAAAGCAAAGCCTGGATCTATCACCGATTTTGGGAATGCGTCGAATTCCAGTGGAGTTGGGTTTTTGCCGAGGATATCAGTGTCACTTTGTTCACTTGAATCAAGAGATTGAACGCGATCCCGCGTTTCAGCTTGCTCTTGATATTTGAAATTCAAACTTTCCAATTCCTTCTCGACAAAGTGAGTTTTCGGGCTGAGAGGCTTGATTGTCTCGGGCGTATTAAAAACGGGATCGTTATCGAAATTAGATTCCTTCATATTCGGCGTGAAAGGCTCAGTGGCGAGCCCTGATTTCTTCTCGTTATTAACCAAATGCTTTTCTGTTTCGGAATGTGGACCGGATATCGTGGTTGTGATGTTGGTATCATTGATCTCAGTTTCTTCGTCAGTGTCAATTTCACGTTCCAGTTTCTCCTCGTCATGTTCATTTGAAAATTTGAAGGTAGGAACCACACTAGCTTCACTGGCTAACGAATTGGCAGCTGTTACAAATGAATCCTCACTATTAATAACACCCTGGGACACAAGACTGAGCTGACTTCCTTTTTTGATCTCATCTAGTTGTTTTTGCAACTCTAATTCTACCTCATCATCATCTTCATCATCTTCATCACCTAGACCACGGGCGATTCTAGATTCACGATGTTTAGAAATGATTGAGCTCATAGTAGAGAACTGCGAATTTCTTGGGTGAGGCTTCAAATTTTGTATCGCATACTGAGGGCCCTGTTCAAATTCATCCCTAGATGTGTCGGCTGTATCCGAGGATTGTCTCGTGGTGTTAAAGCGGAAAGAGAAGTTGTCCTGGGCCGTATCAACAGAATCTTCCAGTTCGTCTTTATTAAAAGAATCAGACAAGTTTCTGATTGCGGGAACAAATGCACTGGGGGCAGCTGATTGCTTTTGAGAGGAAGAATTGGAAGTTGTTCCGCGTGGATCAAATGCTTTGTGTTGATTGATATCCGTCTTTAAATCAGCAAGACTTGCGTCTAAATCCCTTGCAGAGTTTCCATTGGTATTATAGACGGGGTATGGCGCCAGCCTCAAGAGTTCAGATGTCTTTACACTAGTTGGAGACGAAGCACGTGTCTTATTAGTGAAATTCTCAGAAGAGCTGGCAGATGTAATTGGACTAGAGCGCTCCCTTCCATGTGTCTTGTCAAAAGGCGAGTCACGCTCAAAGGCGTCAGCAGAAGCTTCTGCGCTCATATGAAATGACGACTCGCTCTCGGGAATATGTAGCTTTAACTGTTTCTTATTCCTGTCATAGGCATCGCTCTTTAATTGTTCCCTAGAGCTATTTGCACTTACCGAGCGAGGATTCACTTGCTCTGGCCTGAATGGTTTGATGGCTGGGCGAGCCAGGGGTATAGATGTAATTGGTAAAGATGTCAGGGAAGGCCCTTGGTATTGAGCGAGAGACACGGAAGACGTCAAGGGACTTGAATGCGAAGTGCTGCGTTCCGTTCCCTTGAAGTGAGAAATGTAAGCCGGTTGAGTTTCGTTGAAGCTCAGTGCGGCCAGTTTTTCTTGGTTGTTGAAAGATGGCCTCGAAATCGAGGGGTGTTTGCTCAGCAATGGCGAGAACTCACGCAGACCAGACTTGTTGTAGTTATGGGGGAAAAAGGCATTTTTGCCGGAGATTGCAGGAGACAGGGGCGAGTTTCTGAAGAACAGAGAACGGTCATCAGAAGATGAGCTGCTGCGCAAGTTGACGTCAAACCCAGCTCTCTCATAGACACCCCTATAACGATGTTCGGTTTTTAAAGGAGGGAACGGGGAGTCCATAGAGATGACGGGGCTTTGTTCGCCACGAAAGTGTTTCGGAAGTGATGTCTGTTGCATGTTTGTTTGCAGTTTTTCTTTTCGTTTGGTGAACTATTTTTTTTTTCTTTTTTTTTTTTTTTTGATTTCTTTTCTGAATCCCAGTTGAAGAGCGAGTGAATGGGATACGAAACAAAAAGAATAAGCTAGAACCAATAAAACAGTGGATAATAGACTCTGGCGAATGGAAACTCAAGGAAGGTGAGGCAGAATGGTTGTAAAAACGAAGACTGTGTCACAAATCTGAAACACAAGGATCTACCAAAAGCGAGCGTTTCAAAGGTTGGCGATGGGGCTAGGGGTGGAAACGTTCCAAAACCAACGACTTGATAATGATAAAGACAATCACCAATAAAGCAGAAACAAAAGAAAAGTAAACCTTGCCCAATGGAAAGAAGCCTATAGTCTTGCGAAAAGAAAACAGCAACCGAGAGTAAGTTACAGCGTAAGGTTCTGTAATTGGAAAAAAACGTTCTCTAGCGCCTGGAGTAAGTCGCGGGTACGGCAGGCGTAAAGCGCGGTGGATCTTCTTCCCTGTGCATACCTAATCAAAACAAAACGCAGGCGGCCCTCAGACGAAACGCGGGCTCGCGACGCATGAACGGGGTCTTGGCATCAGACACTGTGGACCGGAGCAGTGTTGTTAGATAATAGTTATATGCGCATAATATATTGAGTATAATAATATTTATAATAATATTTATAATAATATTTCAATAAAAATATAATATAATATCGTCAAAAACTATTATTAATATTTTTAATACAGCAAATAATATTAAACCCACCCTAACAATCAGGGCCAGCTGCCGATGCAACTATGGGGACACACCGCGGTGGTTGTTACTAGTGACAAGGTACTAGAATGAAATTAGCAACCACAGACTCGCGTTCATTTTGGGTAGTTAAATGAAAGGGGCAAATAAGTTCCCATTTTTCTGAAAATAATGTATTGACGTGTCTGATTTGCAAGTTGGCCAGTCCAATATGTATGGGCAACTCAATAGTTCGGGGAACACTTGAACCGCCAAATAAATGGTGATTCACAGCTAAACATATTATGATAGGGCTAACTATATATTGTTTATTGCCAAAATAATAATAAAATGTTAAGATCACCCAAAAATGTTATTCGTAGTTAAAACATCCCATAATATAGTCAAATATCCCTTGACTAACAACACTGCTTCTGGCTATGTTCCCAGTTTGTTTGGTAGCTTGAGACAAAAGGCGCGTATAAGCGGCGGACTGGCGTGTGTAAGACGCACTCCTGTATACTATTGCAGCTCGGGCCTCGCCTGGCCCGGTTGTTGTTGTGATGTGCGGATTGGTTTGCGTCGAATTACGAAATCTGAAACCTCTGGTAATGTAAAAGCTTAGTGGTAAGCCCCATCTAAAAAGCCCCGATTCGGCTGATCAAATAGAGACAGTTAGATTTTTTTTTTATTTTTTTTTAGAAAACACTATCTGCTATCGAGAAAAAAAGAATTTAAAATAAGGTACAATCAGAGTGAGGGTTTACTGATAAACTCCTCTATAATTAGCCTCGGAAATGGTTAGGATTTTTCAAGCAAACGCGGTGCGTCGACTTTATTCGGATTTATTGTTCGAATATGAAACATGCAACTAACCATGCCTCATTGGTAACAATTAGTTTGTCTCTTTTTTAATTAACATCTCCGGCATAAGATGACGGGGAAAATGAAAATGAAATAGGAATATTGTCTTAACTTTGAAGCACATTGTAAATAACTTGTACTAGACCACTTTTCCTCTCGCTGTATTCTCTGCGTGACACATTCATGGAAGTGCCGAGGCTCTTTTTCACCCTCTCGGAATTAATTTGCTCAGTATTTTTTGGGATGAGAGTAGAAGACCCTCATCACGGAGAATAATTTACTTCATGGCTTTGTATCATATTTTGTCTGGTTCTTCTTGTCCTCTCGCCAAAATATACTGACGATAGATTCTCGAAGGAAAAACATACCCTTCGTTATGTTTTGCGATATCTGTATCGCCTTCCCAAACAAGAAAAAGGAAAATAAATATTGACATGGGTGAAATTGAGTAAGACAAATTAAATACAAGTAGAATAAAAGACTATTACGAATAAAAAAAGACTTTCAATGAATAAAATTAGGGGATACTCAGAAAGTGTCCTTTACAATAGGGGCTGAAATATCTGTAATTGTATTGTCTATGCTACAAGGCCACTGCTGGCAATTTTCTTCTTTTGGGATAGATGGATACTCATCTGGAAAAAACCCATATAATTTAAATATCTTGATAGCTAATTTTTATACCTCTTTGAACAGCTTCGTAAATAATCTAAACATAAACCCCTTTTCTATTAAGATATAAAGGAGTATTTTTTACCTTGAATGATGGAAGAAATTGATGTTTTATAAGCCGACAACCCTCCGAACACCTTTATAAGTGAGTATATTGCGTAGGCTAGTTTTATCATGATATTCCTTCCGTAAAACTGATTCCTTCTTTGAAGCTGAACTACCTCTTTTCAGCTGAATTATAAGAAGATGACACGAGAGTTTTGAAAAAGGCCGACAGTACACACATGGCGAACTGGATTGCGTGGAGCATTTTATTCAATCATAATGTGAGATGGTCTCGCACCCAGAAACACTTCTCACGCAATCTCATTACCATCAATCATAGGAGGTCGGGGTTTTATAAGATTAAGGGTCTGAATGTAAGCCAAATTTTTGACATCTCTAGCTCAAAGGCTTTCTGGTAAATCCAAAGACTTGCCAATCTTGTCACTAATAAACTTTTACGCCCATGTGAAGGTTAGGGAAAACGGACTCGACATATGTTTTAGGCAAATGAGCACCTGCTGGGAAATTCCTGGAAAATTCCTGGAAAATTATTGTCAATTTTATATTTTTAACGTGCCGTGAAGCACTGTTGTTTCAAATACCCCTAAAAATCCCTTACTCGGAAAAAGTGAGACTGACGACTGAAAATCGAAAGTGCTTCACAGTTGACGTGTGTTCAATCAAGCCTCAACCCGACATCTGGGTAGCCTTGTCAACTTCTACTTCCATAACCCAACATGACCACTTTTTCTATTCATATCAAGAGAACACATAAACTCAGAAAAAGTTAACTATTTGAAGAATTTTGATCAAATAAAACAACCATCACGTCTGGGCAGGTGATGTTCTCACTCGAAATGCCGATTCCAAATCTCGCATTCTGAACATCCTCCTTACGTTCTAGATAAGAATTTCAAGAGTGAGGACTGAAGTGATGTGATACTAATGAAAACATTGAAACATTTTCCAAGCAATAATCGCAAACCAAAACCTATTTCAAGGATTTGCTTCACTAGTGGTGGAAATTGCATCACTCATTCTACATTCAATACATCATGCATCCTCAATTTCTGGTATTACTATTGCGGCACTGCAAAAACAACTCTATCTTTTATAAACGATAACATTCTCTACAGCTCATTTTCGTCCTTTATATTTTTATTAATTACAATACACTCATGCGGATTAGACGTAGCCGATTCTGTTAGCAACGTCCAAGGCATCGTGGTCAGCAGTCAATCTGATGTAGGCCTTCTTGGTACCGTTTGGTCTGATCATGGTGTTGACCTTCTCGACGTCAACCTCGTACAACTCCTTGACAGCAGCCTTGATTTGGTGCTTGTTGGACTTCAAGCTGACTTGGAAAACCAAGGTGTTACCGTCCTCGACCTTCTTGATGGCAGTCTCAGAGGCAATTGGGGACTCGATGATCTTGTAAGCGTCCATTCTGTTGTAGTGAGGAACGGCCTTTCTGGCGTATCTTGGGGACTTGGCCAACTTCAAGGTCTTTGGCAATCTGAAGGTGGTGTTGGTTCTCACCTTGACAGCCTTCTTAGAGTTGGTACCCTTCAAAGCGGATTTCTTAGCAGCAGCAGCCTGAGTGTCTGAATAATGTTAGTATTTTGGTCTTCTTTATTTGGGGGCTATTTTCGTGATAACGTTTCTTTTCTGTCTCTTGATAGATGCCTGTTTGTATATTTCGTCATTTGGAATATCTAGGAATAATTATCATCTCAAGAAGTGCTCTTCATATCGATACACCTTTTTGGCAGGAACTCCACATCAAAATATTTTGGACAAACAAACATTCTTTTAAACTTTTGCTTTTTGGGTCTGTAAAATCTTCGAATTGAAAGATCAATGGAAATCATGGAAATACATGAGAGTTTGTGTGAAATGATCATTTTATCGTTCTTCGTTCTTTCATTTTTTTCGTTCCTAGATCGGACATTTAACAAGAAACTTCATCTGGTTCTATCAAAATTTGGAATTAACAGCATACGTCACATATTCTGGGGCGTTTATCAAATGGGCATCTTTCAAATGACAGAGGTTCATGGGTGTTACATACTTGGAGCCATCTTTAGTCGTTGTCTATCAAAAGGTGAAAAGATTTCCGGTGATGTGAGGATGGAAAAAATTCTACCAGGGCAATGCGCAGACCCGGCTCGCGGAGTCTTTGGTGCTGATGGTGTGCACATGGAGCGTTTTTTTTCGAGGGCATCCGCCTTGGTTTTTTCTTCGCGCACGTGATGTGAGTGACTTGCAATTTTTTGTCAGCCCCGAGTTTGTCCTGCAGTCAGAGTATGAGCTTGTGTGGTCGACCCCGTGAGTATTATTCGTATAATGCACTATGAAGGCTAATTCGATAAGCGTTTCATGACATGAATACACATAATCTTTATTTCTTATCTACATCGGGCTAGATATAGAATATGAGAAACTGCATATTTCTCTATGTGGAAGGAAGTTTGCAAGGGATTGTAAGGTTTAAGTATAAGTTGGCTTTCTTTAGGTTATTTTGACCAGTTGCGTAAGCATTCTTAAGCTAGCATGCTCGTTATTTACTTGATCAAGATATCCTCCCAAGAATATTTTGACTATGGATTGGATATCAAAGGAAAAAAATAACATCAAAGTAATATCCGGTCATTGTCGGCCACCCTCTTTCAGACTTTGTTTCTCTTTGGACAAATACCTGAGTTCTTTAGTGATTCAAGTCGTATCGCACAACGCTACTCTACTAAAGCCTTAAATTCCTTGTAACCATCAAAAATACAGTACAACCCACGGAATGTTATTTCGGAAGGTTTCTAAGTTTAAAGTAGCTCTTAAATACAGAGCTCTATTTATCCCATTGGCATATCTAGGGGAAGGACTATCTCCTCGTCTTTACTTTGATCACTCACTCACTCCTCACTCCTCACTCACTCATCACCAAGCAAAAGTAGGTCCTCATATTCACTGTAAAACACAGATTCCTTTCTGGATTGACACATCTTCATTTTTTCGCCAAATCTTATACTATTCCTATTTGGTAGACTTCAGTGTGCTCTTGGATTTATAAATCGAGACTAAAATACGTAGAACCTGACCACATGATATAAAAGGCATCAATTTTTGTTACCAGCCATACAACGCAATATAATTAATGCTACACTTACCAAACAATAGGAAGCCACTAACAGCCCAAAGATAGAGCATATTAAAGAAAATAACCCCTCAAAGAATGCCTACTGTTCGTAAAGTTCCCAATGCCTCAAATCCCTCCGTTCTACACTCAGACGCCCTCCAATCGATGAATATTATACTATGTACATGACAAATCTACAACCGACGCAATTTCTTTGACCTGGCACCACCAAACTTCAATTTGGTATTGTCGGTGACCCTGACGATATGAGGCCGGATAAATGCACCTTCTTTTCCTTGCAATGCAGAGGAGAACGCCTCTCTGCCCTTGCCAAAATCCTTCAACACAACCTCCACTTTATCGTTTGGACCAAGGAGGTTCTTCTCTTCGATTGCCTTAAACAAACGCGTACTGACCTGATATGCGGCCTCGTACTCGGCCCTATTACTTTTCCTGAATCCCAACATACCTGCACTGTAATGGAGTTTAATGTGGTGAGGCAATCTCATATAATACAAAACCTGCTCATTATAAGACAATTCGGGGTTTTTCTTGAGGAAGTCCATATCCTCGACAACGGCAACAAACGAGCAAAGCGTATTATGTCTATGGAAGGAGGCGTAGAGTTTCCACATCACCACTCGTTCGTTCTTCTTGGTGACCTCAAACGGCTTTGTCCGTGATGCTATAGAGCTGCGCACGGCGGCCGCAGGGCTCAAAGATGTACTGAACCATCTAGATGCTATTGATGATGTATTGAGCGAGATCGCTTGCTTGCGAAGCGTATTAAGCCCGGAGAACATGTCGATGCTAGTGTTATATGGTGTAACTAAATTTTTCCTTTCTCAATTTCCCCGGGACCGCGGTGCACGGGTGTTTGTCTGGGAAGAATGGTGATATTCGAATGTGGAGAAGAAGGCTTGAAACTTAGGGGAGGTGTTTTTAGCCGCAGTGTTTGGGATCCAAGAATGGTTTTGGATTGTTCATTGAAACTTACCTTGTCTAATTAGAATACAAATGTGTTTGAAAAAATTTTGGGTGCTATGATTTACCTTCACTCTATGTATTTCATTAGCACATCAAAATTCGCGTCGCGGTGGATCACCACGAGCGAATCAACGGGCAATGGGTTATATTTTATCACCATACGTCATGAAGAGAGTAGGGCCGTTGGAATAGATTGGATTGTTGTGAAACCAGATGAGGAAGGTAGATCCCTTCGTTTTAAGAACAAACTGGGAAGGTGGGGTAATTCTTGGGCGGAAATCTCATACCATTGTTTTTTTTCAAAACGCCGCATTAGCAATGCAACCGGGGAGTGTGTCTATTTCCCGCGCCACACAATATAACAAGGACAGACGAGCCAGCAAAACAGGAACAATAGGAAAGAGTGACAATAAAACGGAGAAACCACAACACCAAAACATGAAGAGATCTGAGCTGGAAAAGACTCAATTGAGTTCAAGGTTCTTCATCATCTGCAAAACGTCCCTAAAAACCAAAAAAAAATAAAAATAAAATAAAAACAGAAAAAAAAACAGAGAAAAAAGCATCGTCACATTCATATTCTCATTCATATATCGAGCACTGGTGATCAACTGACCAACGCTCACAGCGCAGCAAATAGGCCGCATTGAGGGGTTACACATGATGAAATGTGTCTTTGAAATAAATAAAATGATGCGGCTGATAGAACCAACAGGTAATTGTCACATTACCATATCACTATATGAGTGTTTTCCTCCGTTCGCTCAAGATACAACGTGGTTATATTTCAGTGACTTTTTTCTCTCTTGTAAGTTTCCTAATCTTAGTGGAATTTCATATGCCCTAGTCATTTTTATTTAGAACGTGTTGCTTAACCTCGCATTATGGGCCCGTTGCGGAAGCACTTCGAACAAAAAAAACGCTCAGGGCAGCCGACAAAGCGTGAATCTTTACATGACAACACGACAGTAATATGGAAAGACCCACTGTAAAAAAAAGGAAATTTCGCTTAAAAAAATGCTCCTTATAACGATGGAAAAAAATAAATAATGCCGGAGGTAACAAAAAATTAGAAAATTGATAAATCCGCTCGGTTGTATTTTTCTCTCCGGTTCCTTTTGTTTCCTGCCGTGTACTGCTGTATGGTCACATCCCACTGGCCACCTCACTCATTGTTCCCGGCCAGTTGTTGCGGCACGTGAGCGATATTGTCCACTTCGCACCCCACCGCGGTTCGTGATAACAATTGTGCCAGTTCCTTTTTGGCTTTTTAGTTTTAAAGTAAAAACGCCCACCCCCAAAAAAAGAAGAGAGCGTTTCCCAATTGGAACTCTCAAGCCTAATCTTTGAAAACACACCCACGTTTCCGGTTAACCACCCGAATCTGCTGGCAATTTTTGACCCGCTTGTCGTTTTCGTTTACTTTTTAGTTTTTTTGTGATTCTATTTGAATTTGTTGTTTTGTTTGCTTTCTTTTGTTGGCACAAACTTCAAACACAGGCCAACTCATAAGCCTATATCCTTAAACGGAAATTCAGAAACCGAGGAAAGTGCCGCCAAAGAATAAACCTCACAATGGCCGATCAGATACATAATCAGGAGTATGTGCTCGACGAAGTGGTCGATAATGAAACGTCCGTAACGCTGCCCATGTTCGTCAAAGAGTACAAGAAGATTGGTGAGGGCGCCTTCGGAACAGTCGTGGAAGCTGTTCTTGCACATATCGACGAGCAAGGCCAACCTCGTGCGAGCCGCTTGGGGCCTTTTGCCATCAAACGAGTATTGGCACAAACAGAGTATAAGTGCCGGGAGTTGGAGATCTTGCGTGCAGTTCATCACCCCAACGTTGTAAGCTTGAAATACTTCTTTGACAAAAAGAGCCGATCCGACGGCAAGATCTACCAGAACTTGGTCATGGAGTGCTTGCCGCTGAACTTACAGAGCGAGATCAAGTACTACCGCCACCTGAAATATACCATCCCGTATCCGCATATGAAAGCGTATACCTTCCAACTAGCTCGTGCCATGCTTTACTTGCACGGTATGAACATCTCCCACCGTGACATCAAGCCTTCTAATATCTTAATCGATCCATCGACCGTGCGCTTGAAGATCTGCGACTTTGGTAGTGCAAAGCAATTGGAGCCCAATCAACCATCCGTCAGTTACATTTGCTCGCGTTATTACCGTGCACCTGAACTTATTGTGGGTTGCACCGTGTACACCACCAAGATTGATATCTGGGGCCTCGGGTGTGTCATTGCCGAGATGTTTTTGGGCAAGCCTATCTTCCAGGGTCAGTCTTCCGAGATGCAATTGAAAGAAATCTCAAAGTTATTAGGTCCGCCTCCAAAAACATTTTTCTTCAAGAGCAACCCTCATTACAGAGGCAATATGTTCTCCACGAAGCTCTTCACCGGTACTATTCAAGAACGGTTCGAGCGGATCTTTTCAAATTCACCCCCTGATGTAATCGACTTGTTGCTCAAAGTCTTGGTCTACGACCCAGAAACGAGGGCGAGTGCAAAATCCATATTACTTCATCCATTTTTTGATGAGCTCAAGCAGGACTCATTCAAAGTGTATCCAAGAGGAGCTCTGGAGCCGATCAAATTGGTCTTACACAACCTTAGTGAATACGAACTAAATCTCATGGGTCCCTTGAAAGAAGATTTTTTACGGCCTCCCAATGCTATTGCTAGAGATCATTAAGTAAGGCCGATCAAAAAAATAACAAAATTGGAAATGAGGGTAAGCTTGATTTATAATAAACGGGAAAGAATCGTTGGCTGAGAATTAGTATCAAACATGCAATTTATAGATTACATCTACGTGTATTTTCATAAGTACTGTAATTCTGTTTTGGAATGAAGCGATATTTCCGACAAAGTTCCTAGACAACTTGTTGTGATTTTCTCTCTTGTTGGCATACATCATAACAAGAAAATATCTTAGCACGAAGCTCCAATGGGACCAGCCTTTTGAACTTTTTCAAAGCGCCGTCTAATTCAATGCTAAACTGTAGCTGTATTCATCCTCTATGTTTTGCGATAACCACAACGTGATGCAGCTTAACATTATTGAGCCATTGCAAATAATATTGGACACGCCCATTCCCAATGTCGGGAATGTATACTGTTTCATCAAGAATTTTAATATAAATACCATGAATGAACCTGCCAAGCCACCCGCCAACAAGGAGAATCCAAAAAATAGAATCACCCGCGCAGCCCATGCGTTGCCGTTGCCGTCACCCAAAAACAGGTTCTGGCCTTCAGAAAACAAGTTGGATTTCTCGATAGAGTTCACAATAAGCATACCAAGCGTAGAGCATATGAATGGGATCCAGTCAACAAACGTGACATGAACGATGCTTGCATTGACTGTCTTGGAGTAGATAGCGGCGTCTACCATGGACCAGAAGCCAATGGCAAAAAGCGCACCAGCAACATAAATTCCAATAGACCTCAATTTCTGCGACTTTGGAAGGCGGAGCAGCGCCGCATTCAAACGAAACAATCCTCTTTGCTGTTCCATGATGATCAAATAATTGTTGGATTGCCTCCTTGGTGGAACCGCTACGGAAGCCGGATAATCATGTCCAGGCTGTATTTGGTGCACGGGTGTGGGTGTGGGTGCGGGTGCCATTTTGTGCTCCAAGTTGGAGACCTGGTTGGATGCAATTATAAATTATGGCCTTCCTCAATAATCTCCTTCTTATCATTAATAAGGTTGAGATGAAAAGGAAAACAAGTGTCTCTTTATAATTTTAACAGGGTATGAAATATTTGCTTGTGCATATTTCATGTATATTTCTACCCTCGTTAGACTAATCCTCATCTGGTGTCTCCTCTCTTGACACAGCCGGTGTCTCGACTGGTGTCTCTATAGGGGTCTCTGTAGGGGTCTCTGTAGGGGTTTCAGCTGGGGTATCTGTCGGAGTCTCAGCTGGGGTCTCAACTGGTGTTTCTAATGGAGTTTGCATCGGTGTCCCGGAGATACTTTGAAAAGGACTGTCGTCTTCATTTCTTCTTTCAATCGTAATGCCATTAATCTTCTTCTTCGTATCACCGTTCGATGACCGGCCTTTTGGACGATTGTCCACGTACTTTTTGTTTAGCTCATACACATCAACCTCTCCTGAAAGGCTGCATGTGGCCAAGTAAGATCCTCCATCAATGGAGCTCACATCCAAAATGGTCTTTCCTGGCTGTAGCTGATATACAATGGCTTTGGTTTGTAAGTCCCAAAATAAAGTACCGCACGAGTCGGACCCTGACGCAACTATGGGTTTAGACACTTTTTGAATGAAAGCCGATCCACTACTATATTTGTTATTGATGGGAGTAGTACCGCCAATGCCCAAATATGTTTTCACAACCTTATTGCTCATATAATCCCACAATCTGATCTTGCCATCCAAACTTGAACTTAAGATAAACTTTCCATTGGGTGAAATTGTCACCTTGGAGATAGGAAAGTTCACTACATCGCTGGTGGATGCCGTCGCTGTGCCGTGCGATGTACTATTATAGATAAGAGTCTTTAAGCATTGGCCTGTCTCCGTATCAAATAGTCTCATCAAGCCATCGTATGATGAGCTTACAATTATAGTATCGTCTGGAGTTAAGCATACTGAGCTTACTGGATCCGAGTGTGCAGCGAGTGTCTTAAGGCTGCCCCCGGACGTGAGATCCCATAACACAATCGTCTCATCTGCCGCTCCACTGATAAGCATGCTTCCCTTTGAATTAAAGGTCACTGTGGCGATATGATAGGTATGTTTTTTCAAAATCCGGATGCATTTTCGCTGCGAGATCGACCAAAGACGGATTGT
>JAJMAK010000206.1:0-28134 GCA_030572615.1 Metschnikowia lachancei | reverse complement strand
CGTGCAAGAAAGTTGGGCAATCCTACTTGGACTTTTGCGATATACAATGAGACATCGTTGATGGTATACGCCAAACTCGGGGATAAGAGGGAAGGTTTACGTAGTTTTCAGTTAGTTCACCAAAAATCAAGACTCGATCCGAGTAAGATCAGAATTTTGGCCATTCTTAAGGCGAGAGGCTTACTCCGGGACGAAATGAGCATCCTCGATCATTCTTTACATGGCATCCAAGTGAACGGAGGGAATGCTCAAGATAGCGTAACGGCCGCGGTAAGTTTCTGGAGAAGTGAGCTAAATTGAGTGAGTTTTGATCTCAAACGAGGATGAAAAGGAAAGTTGAGTTTTTATGATAGTTCCTTGAAGTATTTTGTTTTATATTTTAATTGTTTTTTTGTTTTTTGTTTTTGTTGAAAGAGGTTCAGACTAGAACTTTACTAGAGAGAGTGTGTGCTGCTTGAGCGTGCCATCTCGGGCTGAATCGGTCTTCTCTTTACAAAGTGCCCACTAATGAAGGAAATTGGATTTTTTAGACACCTGAATAAAGCCGGAAGCGATGGCTCTGTAGATTATGCTGTTCCGGTCCGGGACGATGTCTCAAAAACACTTGTACGGGGGAGAGGAGGACCAGCTCCATCCCTGGCTTTCAAAAAAAAAAAAAAAAACATCGATAATATATTGTTTATATATTTTTTTAGTTAAAATAAAATTTAACTAGATATCGATATCAGCCAAAATGTCCAAAATATATTATGTAGTAAAAAACGTAGTCGATATATCCATTTCAATCAACACTGATTGTTGCCACACAAGAATGACCGGTTTGGTTAAAAAGGGCAGTAAGAGCATTTCTTTTATCCACACAAGAATTGGATGATGCTATAAGTGCCACTATGATCACAGGTGACCTAAAGAAGTTAAGATGTAGCTTTTGATCTTTGATCTTCTTTGATCTTCTTTGATCTTGCTTGGTTATTATTCAACTCACGTTGTGCAAATACACCTATTCGATTCACTTTTTCGAGAAAACATATTTCTTTAGTCGCTTCAATACCCGATTTCACTGGTAGCTGAATATGAGGACCAAATGAAATCCGCCTTTTCTCCACGTATTGACAGCTTCTTGTCCATTCCTGGCAATGTGGTAATTGATCTTATGTTTTCTCAAAAAGGCACCGAGAATCGCTGGATTGATAGAGTTTTGTCTACTCTTGGGGCACACTATTACTATGGGTTTTCAAATAAGGTGTTTCGGGGAAAATAGGCTCCAAGAAAGTACAACTTTTAACCACGCTTTGCACGTTCTTTGCAGGTTAATCTCTCGACACCTAAAACTATCGGATTAATTCCCATCCCCCGATTCCAGAATAAATAAATTCGCGTCCACATTTGATTGAACAAGAAGGTTGTGTTTTATGAGTACGCGAAGAAAAGAAACTCAATCCAAGCTTAAGTATTCGTGGATTGGCAACGCTATTTAAGTTGCCCAAGAGCACTCGTGCTGCTCGATCTAAAGGAGTAGAGAGCAAGCAAGATCCGATGTAACAAGACATTTAATCACCACAATTGAAAAGAATCTTTAAAAGATTGGATAAGCTATGTGTATCATGTTGGAATAGCTCCCACACATGTGGCAGTACGAGATATCGCTAATAAGATACTCATGGCACGCGGTACGAAGCCGCCTAACTCAGTCGGAGCGAAGAATTCGAGTTAAGGATTTCACAGGCCCGTCACTTGGTTTGCTCCAATTCAGAGACCCCACAAATAGTTTCTTAGTGGAGAGCTTGTGTACGAAGTAGGGTCGAGCATGTAGTGCTGAGCAGCTACTACGGTTATAACCGGAGCTCACAAGGAACCCTTAGTAATTCAATGTGGATATAGTGTTTGGGTAACTGCGATTGAATGTGTAAGTGGGTAAGTGCTACAGGGGTCACCCCTGTATTATTTCAAGATGCAAAAGGGCTGGTACAGCGGTGTGTCAAACCAAGGGCGCGAGGTCTTTTCAAGTAAAACCCAACTTCCTTGATGGTTTTGTCAAGACTTTCGATGAGCTTTGGTTTTCCCGTACATGATATAGTAAACCCGTCGTTTCCTACACCATAAGCAGACTCGCAGGCTTCAGATAGCACAAACTTGAGCCAGGCATAGATGGATAAGACGGTGGTTTCTTTTAACCTTGTGAATTAGTCTTTTACCATTTGGAACTCGGACCTGCACTCCCTTCTGTGGTACAGAGGCTGGCTCAATGTGTTCATCTGGTTTGATGGTGTCAAAAGGATTCGGGGTCTTCTCTTCTGGAACATGTCAAGGTCACCTTTGAATAAGAGCCTACATCAGTACTCGTCTCTGGACTATTAGCAATAGGTGCTTTCATAGCGCACTCGATTTGTTGTTCCTCGGTCATTGCTTTGGGATCAATTCGAACATCATGTTTCACAACAGGGAGATTCGAGCCAGGTAGAAATGAGCCAGGTAGAAATGAGCCAGGTAGAAATGAGCATTTCTCTAAAAAGAGGTCAAAATCTGGCACAAGACCCTCAGTCCATTTCTGAACACGTTCTCCTGTCATGGGGTCAATGCCCCTGCTTGTATCTTACCAGATGCGAATTTACCATGTGTGCTTTCAAAACAATTTATAGAGGATTACTTGGAAATGACGAGGATATGTCTCCCGAAAGCCGGTCTAGTTTTAGGTATCTCAGTAGAGGTCCTCTCCACTCCAACTGTTTCAACAATCACTGCAGATTCGTCATCTTTAGGGACCACGACAGCTTCTGCATCATCGTCATCAGCATCGACGGAACCTTCATGACTTCTTTCCACTTCAGCTGATGGTAGGCTCGTCAGTGTGTTCTCTTGGTATACATCAGGTAAGATAGTCGAATCAAATGGAAGGATTTCAACTTCAACCTCTGGAGCACCATGCTTCATGTACCCAATCTCAGCTCCAGTCAAGACGAATCAAGACGATAAATTTTGTCTTTTACAACCCGAGTGTGAAACGGGTTGTACACATTTGGACTAAGGGGATTCGGCTTCTCATCCAAAAACACATCTTTTAACACGCCAACAGATCCATGTTTGAATCGAACTTTTATATCTCCTGCGCCTTGTACCCGCTTTTCGCCGCTAGCAGGAAGAAGAATTCTTTTCAGATTATACTTACGCATGGAGAGAACCAAGCATGATTCAATTTTTCTTTTGGATCAATTGGAATTCATGATGCAATGGCTGGTGTAGCTGTTCGTTTTATTGTCAATGAAGGAACTGTGTCATCGCTCCCTCAGTTGATCGATGAATGTGCAGTGAGACGATTGATAATACAGAATAATGCAATTTGTAATTGTGGTTCCACCCAGCAGGTGTACATTTGAATGTATGTGACCAAAAAGACCGCAAAGCTCATCTGCCGCAGCCTCGAGAAACCACGAGGAAGTGTCCAGAATTATCTCAAGCGCAGGCTAGCTGTATTCAATTATTTGGTGCCTCTTTTGGCCTTTCTGGGTGGGTTAACTGATGTGTTACTTTCCACGCTGCTTGGTGGAGGATAACTTGGCTTTTTGTCAGCAGGCTTTAGGATTTGGAAAGAGCACAATAAGCTCTCGTCCACACTCATCATAGCACCCGCATTGTCACATTCACTGCAGTAGTTGGGCGCCGAAAATAAGGTCACCAATTGTCTTTTGGAAAAGAATTCGGAACCATCTCCAACGACTTGATACGCCCTAAAAATCAAGTCCAGGCATGCTTAGAACGGCGAAACCACGTCAGGGCCGAATGTAAAAGATACACCACGGTCGTTTTCGGACCAACCGGCAATATCTTCATCACGATGCGACCATAACAAGTCACACAACAAACCAACACCAGGTATATCCGTGGGTCTCATGACTCTTCTGATTTGCTCCATGGAGTTCAAGTCGGAAGACAAGCCACCATGCATGGTAAAGATTTTCTCGTCGCTTGTTGCGGCAATGGGCAAGCATTTGAAACAGTCCGTGATGGCTTTCCACAGTTTAAGTATCTTCTTTTGCATTCATCGTAGAACCTGTAAATACGGTTGATCGAAGTACACTCGTGGTTTCCTCTCAAAATGGCCAAGTAATCAGCCCAAGTATAGCTACGATTACCAAAATACAAGTCAGATACTTAAGCTCTTGGACCTAGAGAATCTGTAAAATGACGTATGACGGATCTGATATTTGGGGAATTATATAATCCGCCAATATACATTAGGATTTTGCTAGGCTGAACCCCTGCAAATATAACACACTTCACACATGCTAATAAAGAAACTGTTGTAATTGGTCCATTGTATTATCACGGTTCTTAGTACCATCCTTTCTTAGAGAAAGAAAGAGTCCTGGGCTCTCACAGGTATGGTTTTTTGATGTTTCAATTACCATTAATTATGTCTTCTTGGTTTAGGGGATTTGTTCACAATAGTTATTATGAAATCTTTTTTGTACCTTACCAAATCATACATTCTTCCAAACAGGCAGGTATTTCTTGATTAGTTTCCCATAAGATACAGCCATAGGAGTTGTGTGATACTCGGTTATTGACTGACATGATCACTGGACTTTTCTTATTTTTCACCAGAACAAGGTTATTTCTGCATCCAATTAAAATGCAGTTGATATCTTTAGAAGCTTTGTATGTCCGAGTGCAAGTATACATGCTGATATGAGGCAGTGTTGATTTAAAAAGTCGATTTTCAATTCAAATAAGCATTCATTGTACTCTCATGTTTTCACTGTTTACTCGATATCAATTCTGGCTCAAGAAATATCTTTCGTAATAAAATATTCTGAAAACCGAATGAATTATTCGCAAAAAGAAAAGACTTTTGACGTCAGCCCTGCTTCATGAAAAGATGGGCCTGTTCAATTGGGTCTTTTGGGTGCCCCAGATCCAGCCACGGCACCACTTGGAGGTTATGAAGTACAATACCTAACGCCGGGGCTCCTGCTCTGCGATGGGACGAGAATCATAGCTGATCATTTTCCCGACTCGCAAGCGAGCAGAGAGGACAATCAAGATGTCCCAGTGAATGATGATGCTCGGGCAAAGGCTCTGTAGAATCAGAAGCAACCTTGAGTTTCTTTATTTTTTCTTCAAAATGTTACAACCTAGAACCTCTCAGTAGAGAATGTGTCCCTTCGAGGCTATTTGCAAGGCTTGATGTAATGTATGATCAATTCCCGAGGAAGCCTGAAAGAAATGTCACACTGTTATACCATGAGAGCTGATTTCGAAGAGATCATCAAACAACTCAAACAAAGAGTGATTTCATTCGGCGATGGAATTCAGAGCGCCTCAGAAATGGGAAGAGAGATGAAACGTATGGATAACATTGGCCTGAAGACTACGCCATCAGGGTAACACACAGCCCAGTCACTGAGCTAGTTTCCTATCTCCTGGAGGTCACGGCATTCTAAAAAACGGGCAAGCAACAATGACCGAACCGTAGGTGAGGTGTCCACAAGGGACATTTCCTCTGTTTTCATACTCTGTCGTCTGTTTTCATACTCTGTCGTCTGTTTTCATACTCTGTCGTCTGTTTTCATACTCTGTCGTCTGTTTTCATACTCTGTCGTCTGTTCTCACACTCTGTCGTCTGTTTCTGACAATCCGCCCTGCGGATGAGATTGCTCGAAGCAAACTCGGGATCAGATTGACTATTACAGGTCTAGATCGATCCCCATCCTTCTGATCCCCTCAAGGTGGCAGTGTGACTATTTGAATAACTTTTTCTTGAAGAAACAGGGGTTTTATTCTTTTGTTGGACATGTTTTCAATCCTCCAATTAGTTCGATCCAAAGGAAGGGTTTTCCTTGAAAATAATAAAGAGAAAAGACGTGACATCGGTCGACGGTGTCAGCAAATTAATTCAAATTATGTAAATGTTAATGCGAAGCTTTACTGATTTCTGGAAGACATTTGGAAATTCAACATGGGAACCTCGCTCTTTTTATATGTCTCCGTGTTATTTTGCACCCAATATATATTTTGTGGCCGGGAACGCGAGATTCTGCATATAGAACCAATCATGTTGCAAATAATCAAGTAGACCTGTATATTTAGGCTACCTTAAGAACACAAGCTGGTTTCGTGGTCTAGTCGGTTATGGCATCTGCTTAACACGCAGAACGTCCCCAGTTCGATCCTGGGCGAAATCACTTATTTTTTTTTGGTTTTTTTGCCTTCTTCTTCAATCACTGTTCCGTAAACCCATAAGTTCCTACCTTGAACCTACACGATGCATTCCGTCAGAGACCGGTTACTAACTACTAAGTTTTTCTGGGCTTTCGGCCGTAGACCGCCACGCTGCCCATATATTCCTCAATCAAGTAGCCTTCCTGACTAAGAAGCCGTATTACAGATGCACGGATCTTGGAGGCGCCGCCAGCGGAGTGAATGCCTCGACCGGTGATGATTCTTAAAGGCTCCACAAACTCTGCTCTTGCGCCGTATCTGTCGACATGGCCCTCCACCATGCGGGCATCTTTTTCTTCCTTCCACCAACCAGAAACCGCCTCTTTAACAATGGTAATGGATTCAGCCACAGTAAAGCCATGTAGATCTAGACCGTTCGACTTAATATGCGGGACTGGCTTTGTGGGTGCAGGTTTCGGGAGGTTAGGCTGGGCCACACGGATGGTAGGTTTCAGACGAGATCTGTTAACCAAAGAAGTTTTGACGCCCACACCAAAAGCAAGTGGCGATTTCTCACGGATGGGAGGACTGGTCTTGGAAGAAGCCGCACCCAACTTGGGTCCCAATGGTGTAGGAGAAATCAACAGCGGCAGGTTCAGACGGAGAATTGTAGATGCAGAAACGGCGTTTTTGGGGACTTCTCTGACTTGAAAACCGAGCCGATGGTCGAAAGTCACGCTTTGGCAGCCCGCCTCTATAAAAACACGGGACACATCCAACACCCGCAGAACGTTGCCTTGGAAAAACACAAGCAGCTTGAGCAAAAAGTCGTAGTTAAGACCCTGGAGTGCCAGCTCGGCCCATATACATTCCTTAAGTTGAAGAAGCTCGGTACTGTGTTCATGCAACACATACGAGTCTCGATATGCCACCAGAGTGTTGTTTGGAGTCTGGACCCGCGAGGTACGGACTTTTTTCCGTTTTTTATAGTGAGAAATCACATCGGCAAGCGCCCGAAGCACGTCGTTTTTGTTCCGGGCCATGTAAGGAGCAGCCTCGGCTTCATCAAGCCCACACAACAGAGCCAATTTTTGTACTGGCTCATTCTCCAACATCTGCTCAATGGTCTTATCTAGACACCCATTATTTTTGTACAAAGCATCTGCTAGGTTATCTTTCTGAGCGGTAGGAAAGAGTTCCTTGAGCCGGTTGACATGCGGATGGAAAATCTTACCCGAAGAGGCAGCAAAACCATCTTGTGGTTCACTTGAGGCCTCTACTAGTAGCTCGTTAAAGAGTACTTCCGGGGAAGAGGCACAAAGAAGCCTGCTGGCCAATTCTGAGCGGGGATACGTGGGGAAAGCATCCACGAGCACCTCTAGCTCGGGTAGATCAGACATGTGTCACTGGGGGATTAATTTTTCGATATGAAGTGACGAATTAGTAGTTGTTGATTTACTTTGGAATAGTAGATTGTTTGTGGCAGGTTATGGCGAGATCTACTATTTGTGGGGAGTTCCGGGGAGAAGAGATGAAGGTTGGAGACTTGTGGAAGAGTTCCGAGGCCACGACATTCATTAGAGTTCCGAGGCCGACTATATGACGGTTGCATAGAAAAAAAACTGGACTAAGAAGAGAAAAGCTACAATACGACGCAGAAGGATCCACTTGAAATAGTCTATTGAGCATAGAGATATGTTTAGACGAAAGAGGAAATCTTCTGTTCGGTTTGAAGGAAAATCACTTACGTTGGACCCCCACACGTCACGTGACCATCGCCAGAAATTCCGGGGGTTGTCAGCTGCTCCCCATTCGGGACGTGCACGAGAAACACAGGTACCTTTTCTAAGAACTTGAAGGAGAAGATATTCACGTAATAACTCTTCTGCAACTCGAGTTCTCGGCACACTTTGCGTGCACCTGGTTGTTACATGCTATGCAGAAACGACATTCTTGATCAGAGTCGTTTACGGCCCTTTCCGCAGTCCTTCTGTATAGAGTAACATATCTATTAAACTGTTGAGTTGATATTGCTCGTAAACATTCAGTGATTGGATTTTAATAAACTTCATGTTCATGTGTATAATTTGAAATAGGTGCTACAACTTACTTCAGTGTTTACCAGCCTTTGCTAGTGTTACTATAACTAGGAGATTTTGAGAAATTTAATTCCGTGTTAATGAACGACTAGTAAGCCGAGAAAGACCCCAAAGAGATCTTCATCATTCAGAAATGATTCTTTCTTTCTGTTCCAGCAACTTGTCCTACTAATTAAACCTAAATAAATGGTTCAAAAACCAACTACAAACAACTGTGATCGCAGCTTTGAATGAGATTGACACTCGGCCAAATTTAATTTATTGGCAGGGATATTTACCATCTTGTGACTATATTATACAAATTATACCCAGCTCAATATGACCCCATCGTCTTACAAATCAGACACGTCAATACCAGAACAATGGGAACATATTTGCCCCTTTCATTTAACTACCCAAAATGAACGCGAGTCTGTGGTTGCCAATTTCATTCTGGCACCTTGTCACTAGTAACAACCAGTGTAGATTAAAATTAGTAAAATGCGAAATTTAGCGAAATATATTTTGTGCTATATTTTGATATATTTACTATTTACTAGATGTCGATATTGACTCGGGCCAAACTTTAGTAAAAATATATATCGGGATATTGGCGTCGTTCATCAGGATAGTGGGGGCTCTCAGCAGTAGAGCGACACAAGTGATCAGCAGGTTCATTTTCTACTACGCCGAATGGTAGTTGAATGGTAGCCGACTAACTAAAGAGCTCCCAAATCAGCAAGAAAGTTGGGCAATTTCACTTGGACTTTTGGGATATAAAATGAGACATCGTTGATGGTATACGCCAAACTCGAGGATAAAAGAGGGAAGGTTTACGTAGGTTAGTTCACTCAAGACTCGATCAGAGTACCATCAGAATTTTGGCCATTCTCAAGGCGAGAGGTTTACTCAGAGACGAAATGAGTATCCTCGATAATTCTTTAAACGTCATACAAGTAAACAGAGAGAAAGTTCAAGATAGCGTAACGGCTTCTGAAACCAGTGAGGTCCAAGTGTCTGAAGAAGTGAGCGAAATTGAGTGCGTTTTGATCTCAAACGAGGATTAAGAGGAGCTTCTTATGATAGTTGCTTGATATTTCTTTTTGTAATAGAAGAGACTCACACTAGGACTTTACTAGAGAGAGAGTGTGTGCTGCTGGTGTGTGCTGCTGGTGTGTGCTGTTTGAGCGTGCCATCTCCGGCTGAATCGGGATTCTCTCGACAAAGTGCCCGCTAATCAAGGGGAATGGATGTCTTAAACACTTCAATAAATCCGGAAGCGATGGCTCTGTAGATGATGGCGCTCGGGGTCCGGGACGATGTCTGAAAAAGCACTTGTACGGGGAGGCATTCTCGGTCGATATATCCATTCCAATCAACACTGATGAGTATTACTCACAGTTTTCAGTCTGAACACCCTTCATTATTAAAATATCTAGTACTTGCTAGATTAAGAGCCACGTGCATTTCACACTATTAAGATGGGGTATGAAGATGAGAAGAAGTCAATTATATTTGTGAAGGCATAGCATTGATAAATTGCTCTCGTCTCTCACTTCGGAATCAGTCCATACTTTGCCTCCTTCATGACTAAGGAGAAAGTAGATGCACGATCCTTAAAACCAAATATTTACGTTTACTTGTTTTATTTATAAAAGCTTCACTCCGGGAAGAATGCCCCCATCATCAAATTGATCAAGTCATATTAAATATATCAGTCATCACACATTTAAACAAAAGGCAAAAAGTGCCAAATTATCTAACGACTATTAATCAACCTTTTAACCAGAGTTTCCAGACTTGACAGTTACTACTGCTTCATTTCCAGGACTTTCGGGTTCAAAGATCATTTTAAAAACCTAAGCAGAAGATATCGGACGGGGATCTTAAAGTACTGGGTTTATATAATCAGAATTGACGATTTCAGTAAACTTTGCGATGTACGAGGATCATCTGAGCAATCGGAACAAATAAATTCCCTGTCGTATCAAAGCATCATCTTTTCATTCAACAAGGCTGTTTCTCATAAACAGTATATTTCTCCCGTAGGAGAAAACCTGGAAAGTACCACATGATTTCCGTACCACAACGTCTATTTCACTAACATCGACGACAACATATGTTTCATTGGCAGTCAGTCGATTTATCGCCAGTCCATGAGAACTTCAAACCGGAAACCCCGTTTCTAACCCATATGGATGCGTTCCAAGCAGGAAAAACCCCCTCTTTACTGTCCCATAACCTAGGCCTGGTTTTCCATCGCCTGTTTCACCACGGAAATCACAGCACTCGTCTGGATCTTCTCGTTACCCCCCTTGGAAATGCCATACTCGATATCTGCCAAACCTTGCAAGATCTTTGTTCTTGTAGTGGGCTTCAAGTCATAGTTGGAGAGAATGTCGACAAAGCCCAGAATCAAGTCCACAAGAGCCAAACCCTTGGTGGTCTTGTACTTCTGGAACGTCAAGAAACTCGTGGTCCAGTCATCTTTCAACACCAGATCCAACACTGCCTCGATATCTTGCGGATGTGGTGCGCCAATACACTCATAAATCATATCAATGTCAATCTGCGCATCTTGGTGTTCTAGCGCCGCCTTACACGCCTGTAGCACGTTCAAGGCACGGCGCATGTCTCCCTTACAAAGAGAAAGCAACGCGTTTTCGGCCTCGGGTGCAATGGTCAAGTTTTCCTTTTGGATCACGTTGTGTACTCTGTCTCGTATAGCTTCCTGGGAAATCGGCTGGAAACGGAACCGCGTACATCTGGAAAGCAACGCAGGGTTAAGCTTGTGCGAGTAGTTGGCCAAAATACAAAACCGGGTGTTTTTGGTGTACCTCTCGATGATTCTACGCAATGAGTTTTGCGCTACGGCCGTCATGGCATCTGCCTCATCCAAAATGATCAATTTGAAGCCCCGGCTAAAAATCTGCATTGTACTAGCAAAGTCCTTGATCTGGTTCCGGACCACGTCAATACCACGATCGTCACTGGCGTTTAACTCCAATACCATGTTCCTATAATTGGGCCCATAAATCTCCTTGGCCAAGGCTGTGATGGTGGATGTTTTGCCCGTTCCCGGAGGCCCATAGAAGAGAAGATGCGGCAATTTTCCCTCGTGAACAAACTTACGAACCGTATTGACGATTTCTTCTTGTCCGTAGACTTCTTCAAGCGAAGAAGGGCGGTATTTTTCGACCCTAGATTGTTAGTGAATGAACCTAAATTTTGAGATGGGCTTATCTCTATCAATATGCAAGATTAGAGCACGAAAATAACACAGGCGGGAGTGAATTCACCAGAATTATCATTAAATGTGGTTATTGGAAGTGTAACATACCATGGCAAGTTTTCTTTGGTGGACATTGTTTGGGGTTGATGGTAGTAGAGACGAGGGTGGTAAAATTCGGAGACGTGCACTGTCGTGTCACGTGATGGCGTCGTGACCGCGTACCGGATTCGAAACTGGGACAACAGGGTCGATTTTTCCAGGGAATAAACGGAGATTGGTGGGTTTTTGGGGCGTAAAGGGGTTAAAAAGCAGAGGGTTTTCGATGAGTTGGTTTGGGGCTTCTTGAATGTTTAATTTAAAAAAAAAAAATGGTAAATCTCTTTGTATAGCGTGTCATCTTTATGCAAGGACAATGCTAATCTTCTCTGTATTGTTAAAATTGACAGATGTACCATCGCGAACGATAGTACGAAAGTTCGCTTTTTTGGCATATTATATAGAGTTAAATAGTGGCTTTAAAAAAAAAAAAAGAATAATGCGCGCCTCGAAACTGGAGAGTCAGTCAATATTTATACAAGTTTCGGTAAAAACCTCATAGGTTTCTGTTTTTGCATTTGTATGGCCCGAGTATTCTTGCTTTTTGCTTTGTTTCGTCGCTATAAACTGAGACATTGAATGGGGCCGAAAGTGCAGTATTTCAACTTATCATCCAGTATTGATACGCCTAATTTCTTTAAAAAAGGTTGCCTTCCAGTACTTTTGAAAGCGATTGAGCTCAAAAAAGTCCCGTGATTTTCCCATTAAACTGAGTATAAATAGAAGACTCGGCAGTGTCATGAAGCCACGTCTTAAGGCCCTCCTCATTCATTAAAGACTCAAATATCCACTCACCATGACTTGATAAGGAAATCTATATGTCATTCTTTGAAAGAGAAAAAAAAAGTGATGATGTAGTTCTAGTCTTGGACACATAGTCTAATTAGATGCTTGTTTCAATCTTTCGAAAGAAAAAAAATAGCAAAGGTTTAATTTTAAAGTGATCTAATTGTTCAGAAACAAGTTTTCAAAATCTTTAAAAAAAAAAATAAACACGAAAGATCTGAGTTGGAGGAAATTTCTTTGGCCTATAAAAAAAGGGGTATACTTTATAAAACACCATTCATTTGCACATAATCTAAATGGTAACTTCGATGATAACGATGTCCATGCTTTGAAATCGCACTTAGTTTTCTATAGTTGCATTAGAAAATCTTTGGCATATGCCCACCACCAATTGTTCAAAAGGAAAAAGCCGTATTAAATCCAAACCATAGGCGTTTTATGTTCCCCAAGTTCATCTTGACAATGAAGACTCAAAGCCACGTAACCTTGGGATATCGGTCGAGGCAGTGGATTGACATATCTGAATGGAGTAGTGAATTATACCATGAAAAGTGGAAAACTTGGTCACTCTATTTCACCACAATTATTTCAACAATGCCAGTAACAGTACTATGTCCAGAATGCGCATCAACAGAAACAAGAGTATTTTAGAATGTCATCACTCATTAAGAATACTCGCCAAGAAAATCTCTCTTCGCCTCAGATACCGCAAAGAAATATCTCAGAACATCTGAAGGAGGTGAAATTGAACATGCAGTTCAATTGTGATCGTGGTACAGTGCATATTAGTGAACGGGAAGGTAATTGTACAGTGACTTGGTTGTTCCGTCAGAAGAAGCCTGGTCTGATATGGAAGACTTACCAGAACACGATAAACAGCATATCAAAAAGCTCGAAGGTCCGGCGTGAGTCAGATAATATACTCACTATCATACCTCTTGCATAAGGATAGGTTCTTATTCCTGGAGAAGCGATGTTTCCGCATCACCAAGCATAGTTGGGCGAGATTTTCACGGACACTTTTCCGCGTCTGTAATTATGAATGGAAACATTTGCACTGGAAGAAATTTGCATGCCCAGCCAGTCCTATATGGGTTTATAAATTCCACATTTTTATTGGCTCACTCTCCGACTTGAGTGCGTTTGTCTGTTTAAAATAAAATACTCGTGTCATACTAGCCATATTTGCACACCAGCGAATGTACAAATAGTCCTTTCAGAAATAGCGGAAATTCCATCTGTTAATTGAAAGTTTTGGATGGCTTAAACCTGAACATCGTCAGCTTGTGCAGTGACGCAGAAAGAGCCAGACATGAGTATACCATCCTTTCTAAAGGTATTAAGCCATCAGATTGAAAGTGACGTCGCCTAAACAACCATCATCACAAACACTATTCCACTGAGTAAAAATTTCCAAGCTACCCTCAAGAGGAACGCGGAGCTTTGCACAGTCAATGGAATCCCAACGAAGTTGCATGTTGCATAATCTCCACCCTCGTCCCAATAATACGAGAGCTTAATTGTAGAATTTGTCTGTGGACAAGCGAAGCCAAAGTCAGCAGGACAATCTCTTGCCATCACCTGGCACACATTTACACACGGAAGAACCTCAAAGTAATCAACCACCGGAACCACATTTGTGTCAATGAATTCATTACGAGAGGCCTGCGCATTACGAGGTAAGTAACCTGAAATGTTTCGACTTGAACACCGTGGAATTGTCACGGAGCATAACCAGTTCTTGTACAGTGTACTGCACTTCTCGCAAGACCCCACGGGTGAGAAAATCGCATCCTTTGTAGTGTTGCACGGGATCTGTTGCAATGCTTTGGAGAAATTTGCGAACAAACTTCTGGCCTGGTCATCGTAGAGTTTCTTCAAAGCATCCGACGAATTATACTGCGGGAGCGACAGAGCAGGAACCGAGTATGCGACTTCATCACAGAAATCCAAGTCATAGACCAACTGACATGCTTTGTCACTCATGGTCTCGAATTCAAATTGCGAGTACAAAACACCCCCGCGACCAGCACCGACCAGATCTCCCAGGTCTGAAAGGAGATATCCAACGTATCGCGTACTTGCATTGAGACCAGTCACATGAAATTGCTGACGCAAATACCCTCCACGGGTTGAATAAGATGTCCTATAGTTATTGACGAGAGACAACGAAGGTCCGTTCCTTACCGCACACCAACTTTCATTCAAAGTGGTAAAATAGTCCTTCTTACTATTTTCATAGACTAAAAGTTGGTAGTTTGAATTTGAGGAATTGAATTCAGATACATTAGAGTTGCCCCTTAATAGAGTCAAATTTCCTGTCACAATGAGTGCACTCTGGTAGTCCGTGTCAACGATATCCACGAACAGCCGCGAATCCCACTGGTACACTAGATCGTTTTGAGACACACCAATCTCATAGGACCAGGTATCTGTAAGGTTTGTACTCTGGGGTGCCTGCACTGCAATATATAGCACTGAGCTTGTGGTAGCCACCGACACTTCGGCCAATGCTTGGACGTACCCATGCTTGAACGACACCATCTGCGAGTTCTCCAAGCTGTTCAAAATCAGCGCATTGAAGGAGTAGTAGACAATTAAGTTATTATTATTACTTGCATTGAGATTGGCTGGCTGCAGGCAAATGTTTCCCGTGACAAACACCAAGTATTCGAAGTACTCTCCCAATCCGGTCGATGAATTGACATTGAATGAGTAAAACTGGATTCCACTTTGCCCGATTGAGTTACGTATGGGCAAAAACTCAGCGAGTCCATTGGATTCTCCAGTAGACGTTTGCTTTTCCATTGGCCCATTCAGCTGCTCATGAAAGGTGCTGAGAATACCATCATCGAACCTTGGTAGAAGCAAATCTACCCATTCATCTTCGGCGACTGAAATCGCAGATATCAACGGTATAAGGAATACAAACACAAAATAATGTGAAAGCTTCATTGCAGCATATTTCACACCCTATTTCTGGAAATCGGGGTGCTGGATAATTTTTCGTGGTAAGGAACTTAGACCACTGCGGTTTGATGGGGAATTTAGGGCTCGATCAATGCGCCCCCATTTGGCGCGCGCCAATGAAGGTTTGGCGCCTGCAAACCCGGAATGGTATTCTTGGTGAAGATGGATCAAGCGAATTGCAAACAAACCTGGTTTATTAATTCCGACGAATTGTTATGTAAAAGCCCGATGGACGAAGAATTGAAAATGGATAAGGGCTCAGAGTATATGCGAGCTGGGGGAATTACTATGGCGGTGTTCCTGATATGCAATGGATAGGAAATATATGACTAGAGTGACACTCTTTGCTCTTAAAAAAGTTTCCAGAACTTCTTTTTCTTCTTCTTCTTTTTGTCTTCCGGCTGATAGACTTGAGTCAAATCTGGCTGCGATTTGGAAGGCTCAAGATTTACTTTTCGCGTAGACAGGTCTTCGTGGGACAAGAACTTTTGCAACTTGCTGGTTTTAGTTCGGCGGCTTGGTTTTTCTCCTTCAGCAAATTTCAAGACCAGCGCTTTTGGTGCCTTAATTGGAGACTCTGGCGCATCTATCTTGATTGAAGGGGTAGTGCTATTCTGGTTTGCCTTTAACGCATTATTCTTAAGACTTCGCTTGACATCGCTGTAAGAAATACCACCACTCGAGCCACCCGTTACCTTTTTTTCAACCGGTGGAAGCATTGACTTTGTTTTGTAAGGAACAGCGCCAAATGAGTTTGACCCAGTTATTTCTCTAGCCAACTTAGCACCTTGACCACGGAAGTCAGGGTCCACATCTTTCAAATCTTCGCAGAAGTGCAGCGACAAATCGGATATAGTCTTGATGAAATTGGAATAATAATTCTCATCAAGATTATTCTTTTTGAGGTTATCTAGCTTTCCCTTCATTTTAGACTTGTAGTCATTATAAAGCTCAGCAATTTCATCAAAAGAAGTATAAGAGTCCGTGGAAGATTCACTATCAGTACTAGACTGACTTTGTAGAGACCTATCAGAAATAGAATCATCATCCGAGTCGTCTTCTTCTTCCGAATTCGCGTTCAGTCCCGCAGAAGATCTGACTGACCGCAGAAGGTTTCTTTCGGAGCTTTCTTGTGATGGCAAAGCAGATGATGATGCCAGGCTCGAATGGTTGGAAATCGCCTGACTTAAATCCTTCTCAAAAGGCCCCATATTTCTTGCTGGGATGACTATTACAGGAAGAGGAAAGAGTTTAACAAGCCGGTCACTGAGACGCGCAGAGGTCCAAGATTTCAAAGGTGCGCAACTCTTCAGGCTCGATTTAGAGCCTGTAGACACGATATTTGGCTCATAAAGTTTGTACATGTCCTTCAAGACGTCCTTCGTTTTCCCTTCGGCAATCTCCACAGTGACTTTCACAATCGCATTTGGGTTTACCACCGAAAGAGCATATTTCATGATGTTGGAAGCAATCAGCTTGATGTATTCGGGTCTGTTACGCTGGCGCTGCCTGACTTTCTCAGTTCTGGGCGGGTAGCTTTCTGGAGGAGGGTATCTAGTGAGTCTGTTACTGGAGACGCCTAGCGAATGGGGGATTGAGGAGACAATAATCACAGTGTCTCCATGTTGAACGAAGTTACATAGAATCCAGTCAATGGCAACCCATGTGTGCTTTCTTCCGCTAACGTACACCATGATGACTCTACCACGTAGCGTAGGCCACAACCCCTTATGTGCGAGGTTGCCCAAGTACAAGTCTTCGAAGTCTTTATGTATGCGTGTGAGAGTGCAGCATTTACGCGTAAGAATGGGTACTGTTGGGTACTGGACTTGGCCGCGGAAGAACATCGACACGTCTTTCCCACGAAGGGGCGAAAGCATTCGCGTGGGAGACGTATTTGGAGAAGCACCGGGCGAGCGTAATGATAAGAAATCGCGGTCTGATCCACGGCCTCGAGCGTCGCCGGTTTCTGACAGCATCCTCCGTCGTGCGACCATGTATTCGGCACGGGTCTCGTCGTCGAGAAAGTCGAATGACGGGTCCTCTACAGCTTGGAT
Organism: Metschnikowia lachancei; assembly: GCA_030572615.1. Classification (NCBI taxonomy): domain Eukaryota; kingdom Fungi; phylum Ascomycota; class Pichiomycetes; order Serinales; family Metschnikowiaceae; genus Metschnikowia; species Metschnikowia lachancei. Next base: position 10,756 of record JAJMAK010000206.1, on the reverse strand, counting down.
ATTAATGGTGTCAAACGACACCCGCTGCTCATACAGATTGGTCTGGTTGGGCCTCACCAAGTCGAAAACGATTGTTCTGTAGTCATCATTCTGGCGCATGCTTAACTTCTGGAGCAACAATTGTGCCTCGCTGGGCCCTTCGGATTCGCCTTGGTGCCGTTCCGAGTTTTCATGATCGGCCTCAGCGCCAGTGACATTCTCTATGGTAGGTTTATCGACGGCCAAGTATCCGACCAAATCGGGAGATGTGGCCCCATGCTTAAATTGTGGGCGGGTAAGTTTTTGTTCGTTAGACATCTAATGGTCACGCTTCTGTTTTGGGGGTGCGTGTCTGGCGGGTTATTTGGGGTTTATATATAAATGGGGATAGAACGGTGTTTTCTTGAAGGATGTTGACTTTCCGGCTGGAGAAGATGTAATTTTTTTTTATTTTTAGTTTTCGGGTCCAGGTGCTCCTCTTTCGTATATTCTCTATAGCGCAGGTTTTTGTGTGGAGAGACTCTCAGAATTCTGGGCAAAACGCCGTTTGCGCAAGAGGCAAGGCAGCAAAAAAAGATGGTTGAACGGTTTTGCGGTTGAGCGGGGAATTCCAGAAAGTTCTAGCAGTGAATCTGGTGAATTGCTTTTGTGTCGATGATAGAATATAAATAGCAGGAGGGTCGCTCTTTTTTGAGTACTTCTTTTTCTTTTTTTTGTGCCTACAACTATTCTCGAGGGGAAAGAAGTTAGGGTGTGAATTTTGCTTGGCTATATAGAGTGGGCTGTTTTGCGAATGGAGCGAGCCTGGATATTTTTACAGCCGTACAACACGCATGCTACAGTGATTAGCCGCGATAGAGTACAGGAATATCGATTGTGTGCATGGACTTGTGTTGAGGATGAATGATAACGGAAATGTACTAGTTAGTAGTGGGGCAGAGAGTTGAACAAATGTGCAGGTGATACGAAGAGAAGGTGATGAAGTATTGAAGTTAAGATGGAAAGATAAGTGAATTTGTTATAAAAGAAAAACAAGACAAGCAAAAGAAGCATGTATGTGACACGAGAAATTTACTGCGTTGTATTGGATGTGTTGTATTGGGGGCGTTGTATTGGCTGCTTGGCGTTGGTTCAGATCACGTGACACAACAGATTATGTGGGGGTTTGCAATATTGGTTAATCAAAGGCTATATTGACGACGAAACGAGGTATTTTTGAGTTTGGCCGACTTGACTGACTGCGAAAGTATTCATATCTTTTCGGGAAAGGGCTTGGAAAACTTCACAGTCACTTTACAATGAAGGAGCCTTTCATATGGCTTATAGTTCTCTTTTGACGGAACTTATTCTATTTGGGTTGTATTTTCAGTACATCTGTTCACGCCGGCGAGTGGTTATCTAGCCTTTTGCAAGTGTCACTCACCTTCAACAGGACGGGGAACATTGTCAATATCGAGAGGCCTGAAACCGGATCGAGGGGTCTTTTCGGATTGAAAAAACAAAACCGTACTGTCCAGTCAACAATCGGTCATTCATCAAAATGGACTCATTTCTGGAAAGTTAATACAGCCTCAGTTCTCAAGTATCCTTGTCATCGCCACCGGGAAGCGTGACTACTTCCAATAAGCTGCCAAGATACTTGCTTATTGTTCACTTCAGAGTTCGAAGGACTTCCCGCTGACTCAGTCGAGTGATGGAGGATCTTATTACTCTTGATAGAGATTCTTGCTTTGAAAAAGATTAGTCATGCTCGGTAAAATAACACCTGCTGCGTTCTCTGTGCCATATACTCTCCTGAGAAATAGCCAGGGTGCTTTGATTGTCATGATTGATTGTTATTTCGCAGCCCAGTACATGGTGAGCACTGAGCGGTGTTGCAGCGGTGTTGCAAGCCTCATATCTAGCAAAAGCGGCGAGTTGCTCTTGCTTCTCTGAGAGATACACCCATAATCCGTCGACCCACTTATTTTCCACGAGTGTTTTGGTGGAAGACTTGTGTTAAGCCTTGTTCTTTTGTGGCTTTTCTTATGTACTACCTTGTTTGTCTTGCTCTTGTATGTCGACGGAAATGTAAAACATTTCGACAGCATGAGGATAGTATAAAATCAAACCTCATCTTTAATTTATATGGTTCATGAGAACATCTCTGACCCAAAAAAGGCCCGTTCAATTCTCTAACTTGACGGACCATTCAGATATCCGAACTAGTTACTTCCCAAACACCATTTCACCACTAAAGACATAACTCTCTGTCTCAATATAATACACACTAAAGATAAGGTAAGGTTCCTAGAAAAAGTAAATCACTGTGTTCTGTATAGAAATTTGGGATGAAAGCGATAACAGGGAATATGGATCATCATGAATTTGAATCCGTCCTCATGGATACCAAATTGGTAAGCTTATATCATTTATTGAATTTTTTGATGAGTACAAAGTACCTTTTCGGCTCGTAACACCAGTAAGGAAACCATACAAGTATTCAGCAGAGGTGTTTAATTCTAAGGCGTGAGGATACGAGATACTCTTATTAATGGAGAGTATTTTATTTGCGAATCTCCTCTTAAGCGATAGTACCTTGGAAATACCCAGAAGAAGGAGCAAAAACCGATCCAGAGGCATTTCTGGAGGTTGTTATTCCACATGAAAAGACCTTATATCTTGTCAGATGAGTGAGAATTAGTCTAGGGATAATCATAACGCAGCCTTTCGACTATTTGAGACTCCACATACAAATAGCGGCCGCACATTCACTTTCTGCTTAATTCTGCCCCTCTTTCGGTGGGACGTCTGTATAATCCATATGTTTTTTCAGCTTGGCATCGTTGTCTCGCGAATGTAGACCTATTCCACGTGAGTCTGCCTGAGGTGCTTCATAAGTTGCCCGCCACGTATTATATTGGGGCATTCCCGAAGATGCTTGTGTATTTACCGGTGGGTACACCAGGGCTCTGGCCATGCTTGGAAGATCCCGGGGATTTACCGGATTTGATGGTTTGTAGGACGTTCTCATTTGTTCAGTTTTTACATTCTGGCCATTCATCTGCTGGCCCGTAGACAAGTTGGTTTGCATCGTGCTACTTGACAGCACAGGGGCCCGCGATGTTGCTGCCAGGTGATTTTTCCCCCATCTCGACTCTCCATTGGGCGTGCTCATCATAGCGGCAGTGGGGCCCGAAGAATACGCCGAGTTGGAAAAGTTGGTGTAATTCATGGGCGTTGCATAGCTAAGAGGATAACCCGTTTGGGGGTTAGGCGCGTTTTTTTGGGTGGATTTTGAGGATGAAGCCAATGGTGGCGGGTGGTAGTTCTGGAACTGGAACGGGATCACGCCCTGGAGCTGTGATTGGCTCGGCAAGTAGCCCTGATTGGGGCCGTTGATCGTGGACAATCCCGATCCACGATTATACTGTGCGATGGGGAATGTCACCTGAGATGGCAAGTAAGCTGGCACCTTAGTCTGGGGTTTTGCCTGTGGGTTAACCAGAGGGGTAACCAGGGTATTAACCAGCGACTTGGATGAAGGATTAGCTTGAGGCTTCCCTCGGGGGCCAACCTGAGTACTGGCCTGTTGATTACCTTGCGGATGGCCCTGTGTCTTGAGCTGTGTCTTGAGCTGTGGCTTAGCCTTTGATACAGAACTCAAGCTTGTGTGGACGCCAGCAGTTGACAGTGAAGCTACCAGAGAAGGTAACAGCGGAACACTATACGCTGGAGGCGTGAGCTGTGAGCCACCGTTCATCAAGTGACGATAGGGCGGGATCCCCTGTACAAGTGAAAGACGCTGACTTGGAAGAATGGGAGGCAGGTGCATGAGCGGCGGGCCTTGTGGCTCCATTTCTGGCAGCTTTGGTGGGAGCATCTCCGGTTTAGCGGCTGGTTGTCTTCCCCGGCGCCGGGTAGTTGGTCCCGGGGTGGTTTCGGCGGTTACTTCCGGGGTCCGCGTGGATCTTCGTCCTTCTCGTGGCAGAGATGGCGCCTCGAGTACTCTCCGGGTGGTTCTGGCGCGCTTGGGAGGTCTTCCTACGCTTGGTGTATGGCCGGAGTCCGCCCGGCCCAAAGGCGCCTTTCGTTCACGGCCTCTCCGCTTAGGAGGACGGCCTCGGCGGTTAGCAGGGGCCACCGAGACTGCCGCCCGCGGCAGCGCATGGTCTTCATCTTCTGAAAGGGCGTTTGTGCGCATGTCGTCGTCCAGCAAGGACGGACTGCCGGTACGGGACAACCGAGCGTCATAGAGGGTCCGGAAGTCCGCCCGTTCACCCATCATTTTCCTTTTGCGCACCGACTGCACCACCTTGAAGGTATCCCGGAGAAACTTTAGGCGCTGGCCAACATTTGTGAGGTCATGGTACCAGTCCTGCTCGATTTCATTGATGGGTTTGGTGCCCATTTTCATGAATTGAGCATACTGGGAAAGATTTTCGAGCGACTCCTTGACTGGCCGTTCGAAACTCGATGCTGTGAGCGGAACAAGGTGTCTTTTCCGTGGCGGCGGCGGCTGCGGCAGCTGTTGGAGTTGACCACTTCTTCCCTGGGACGAAGTAGGGGATTTTGTATAGTTGAAAGACACGATTTTCGACGGCACGTCTGTGTGGTTGCCATGATGTGGGTTATTTCCATGTTCACCGCCACCCATTTCTGTCCATCTTGCAGGACTGTAGCGTAACACAACCGAACCAGGATCCATGATGGTTGAGTGCTTTTTTAGTTTGGTATTTGGTGAGATTGGTGGCTTTATTAAGTCAAGAAAGTGTAATAAGGCCGTTTCTGTTCGCTTCAGAAACCTTAATTGAATATATTATTGGTGCAACTGATTTTATTTTCTTCAGCAACGGAAATCACTCACAAGCCGATATGAAGTTTTCAAAGTCGTAGTCAAATGTCCTGTTGGTTTAATATGGAAAATTCCACCTGTTTATTTAAACAGAATTAACCGTGACTGACTCGTCTCACTTGCACAGGTCTCGCAAAGAAAACTGAACAAAGAATAAAAAGAAAAAGCACACGAAGTTGGGCGGTAGCAAAACCAAAAGCAAAAACAAGCCCAAAATAAAATCTCCCACTAAGTGCACAATTCCCCCGGTTAGCAATACCCAAATAATCAATGGACAAATTTTAATACGCCGGGTTAATTTTATGCTATGGCACCAGTGATGGGTGAGTGAGCGAGCGAAAGAACAATGCGAATCGAGATGTCGCACTGGGTGCAGGCGGTGTGCATACAACCAGACCCAAAAAATGTCTTCATCAACTCACCACACGCACTCACTCACGCACACGCACACACACGCATCCAGAGACGGTATTCCCGCATTCGACTGCGACATGGTCTCTAGTGTTTAAAGCAGCCTCTACGATTGTCGTATTTCTTGTTAAATTAGATTCCGTTTTTCTGTGTCAATTTTTAACCTCTACACGACATGACCACATCGGAGATTTCGCCCAGTGGCGACAACGAGCCCTTGGATGCCACCGCCTCGCAACTAGCGTACTTGGTGGAGTCGTTTCTCGACCTCGGGGTGCTTGTTCACGATAACCAGGGCACACCGCAGTCGCATAGTGCATTAACACGCAAAACAAACCAAGTAGTGAGCCAACTTTCCGGCCTCACAAACAGCCCTTTCACACTGCAGTACCCGATTCCTATAGACGTGCTTACGTACATTGAGGATGGGCGGAATCCAGATATCTACTCGCGGGAGTTTGTAGAGGTGACGGCGAAATCCAATGCCCGGTTGAAGGGCAAGATGATGGCTTTCCGCAAGCTTCTGGAGGTTTTGGGGGAAAAGTTGGTGGAGGAATTTCCCCATCTCAAGGAACCGGTGGAGAATATCCATCACCGCACCATCCGCCTGGACGGTGCAAAGTGAGGTTTAGGGCGAGGTCCATGGAGAGGTTTAGGCGGAAGTCCATGGAGAGGTTGAGGGGGAAGTGCATGGAGTTTATCAGGGTGATGTAGCTGTTTTTGCACTCCCTGTTGGGCTTGTGGTAGGCTGTGAGGAATGCACACCCACTATTTCCTGGATATCTGGTCGCCAGAGGCTAAATATGGGCTTTTACATCGCATTGAAGGGGCTTTACATCAAAGGACGTCTTCGGTCAATTCTTCGGCTAGGTGATTTCCCTAGAGGAAATCGATAAGAGAGAGAGTTCATTATTTACTTGGAAAGATTGTTACCACTAGTATTATGTGGGGTTAGAAACGATATGTGAAGTTAGACCATCTCGAATGCGACATTTCATGTTTCCACTATAAGCAATTTGTACTGGGGAGTCATCGGATTATCGAATAAGCAACGAGACTTGTTTTATTGCATCCCCCGAGATTTGTTTCAATATCATAAGTTACAATCAGACATCTAGTGGTGGGTAGGCGACCGCGTATTTATTGATCAGTTAAGGAAGTCTGCTTCAACATTCAGCCACCGTTCTATGGTATCGACATCGTGTAAAAGGAATATAGTTTCCAGAATCGACCAAAACAGGCGGTTTGATTACCACCATCAAATCGCACCTCACGACATTGACAAGTATATACTTTGTGATAATTTTTAATCTGACAAGCAAAATCAGGCCAAAGAATCGCATCAACCTTTGAGATAGAAATATATTCAAGTATTTTTGGAAGCCCTATTAGATTTTAATCGAAAATAATTTGGAAAGGTTTCCAGTAGGCAATTGGTCTACTAGGAAAATGACTGGGGTGGGGTGCAATACACGTGCCCCGGAAATGTATCCATTTAACCGAACACACTTTAGTGTCTATATCGTGACAGTTCTTCTCTATAGAGGTCATAATATTACGAATATCTTGTTTCTCATTGACAACTCTGTTTGGGGGACCTCCCTATAATATCTTAGTAAGGTCTCTGGTTAGAAGTAAAGGAAATCAGTCAAGAAAAGAAGTTCTACCTTGAAACTTCTATATACCCGCATATATCATGTATTTCATTAAAGAAGTATCTTAAAAAGGAGCAGAAGAAATAAAAAGACACTTGTTAGGATATGATTTTGAAAATATTAGGCCGGCTGCTTTGTTGGAGGATTATTTTCACCAGAACTATCTTGGTCATGATAATTCTCCTGCCTAAGACCCGTACACCGAAGACGACCAGCGAGTCACGTTTGCCCCAAGAGTTTATTGGCCGTAAACTTTGAATGATCAGAATATTGTGACTTTAAGCCCCTTGTGGCTCTCTAGGAACCATTTCAATTTCCAAAGTGAATTTAAACTTCTTTCACCCCGCAGTTGCAATCCTAAGATGAGGCACATATGAGCCAAAGAAATTTGATGTTGGCACGACCCACCTCAGTACCTAATTTGGAAAGCTTACAATTAAAGAATTCAAGAAACTCAAATTTTTTGTCCCAGAGGCTCGTCCAAGCGGATCTCACCAAAGCACTTCTTCAAGCAAACCGTTGAGTTCCATATCAACACAGACACCGCATACGTTTACATACCAGCTATAGTGGACTATCCAGCCCCAAACAAGATTTAAGCCGATAGTCGCCGGCCAAATGCAGGATGAACAGCGTGAGCTACAAATGAAGAAAAAAAAAAAAAAAAAAAAAAAAAAAAAAAAAAAAAAAAAAAAAAAGAAGAACAATCAAAAAGATTACCCCTTGTTGCGCCCCGGAGGCTGGTTTATGCTTTCTGGCATACCATACTGGCATATAGCGGGGTGTGAGTTTTGGTCCGGCAATTGAAAGGCTCTCCGGGGTTTGAAAGGGGGCTTGGACATCCAGAACACAATTACTTATGATTAACCCGGAACAAGAAAAAAAAGAATTCAATTTGGCATGAATGCTTAAAACTCCAAGAAAAGTGAAGATGTACTACTTCATTTAGATCCTGATCTGGCTGAACACTATGTTCTTAGACATTAGATTCTTTAATAAGTGGGTGCTTGCTGATTCAGCATGGCAGCCAGCGCAATGTATGCATTGGTGTGGGTGTGTGCACACCAGCACAATAATGATTGTTCATCAGGTTCTGCACACAGATACCGTTGGCTGCCAACACTGCATAATGCTGATCTGCTCATATTTACTGGTGCTGGCTAGTACCTTTTGAAGTAAAAATTTCACTGTTCACCCAGTAAAGGACCAGCTTCTGATATAGTATTGCCGCCTGTGCGTAAGTTTGCATTGCAAATCGCAATCATGGTGCATGCTAATGATCCAAAGGGGGACAGCATCTATTAAGAAGATGTTACCTTATAAGATAGGTCTGTGGCCCGGTTGCCATGTCTAGTGATTTTTCCTTTGTTCATACTACACTCTTTAGCCTTTTCTCCGGTGACCTGCTTCTCTTTAACATAAAACTATTTTAACACCCATTCCTCAGCTCAATTACTTAAGCTTGGAATAACTCAAAAGCCCAATAACTGATCCTCCACCAACCAATCCACTATAATTTCATAATCCACGATGACAAAATACGGACTTCCCTTGTTGCTACTTCTTCTGGCTGCTCGCCATGCTCTTGCTGCCTCCGATGATGAATCTACTGTCACTGTGACTACCAGCGTGATTGAGGTGTTTCCTGTGACTGAATATGTCTTCACCTCTGATGGAACCTTGACCTCTGTTCTTGTTACAGGCACGGCTCTGTACGTGGCTGCAAGTGCCACCCCGGATGCCACCACGATTGCCACGCAGACATCCACACCGACATCTGCTAATACTGCTACTACGACCACATCAACCAGCTCTAGTCAGACGACCCAAACGACCCAGACAAACCCACCGAAGGAGGTCTCTTCCTCTTCTGTGTCATCTTCCGCTTCTTCCTCTTCTGCTGTACCATCTTTTGCTCCATCGTCTGCTCCATCTGTTGCCCCAACTGTTGCATCAGCTGCCCCATCTGCCCCATCTGCTTCATCTACTGCCCCATCTGCCCCATCTGCTTCATCTACTACCCCATCTACTACCCCATCTGCTTCATCTGTGGCACCATCATCTGCCTCACCTGCCTCATCTGTTGCACCATCTGCTTCATCTGCTTCTTCTTTACCGGCCGCGTCCATCTCTTTTTCCTCCAGCCAGTCAAGCACAGAAGCCAACTCCAGCTCGAGTGCCCCGGCCAGTACATCATCTGCAACAAGCCAAACCTCGCCTGTTTCTTCTACGTCCCTTTCGCTCAGCAGCTCAACCATACCTGCACCTTTTGAGTCCACTAGCTCATCAGTAATTGCTTCCCCGCAGTCTACAACGACCAAGGCGTCCACAACACCCACACCAGAAAGTTCCTTGGCCGTGTCTGCATCTAGCTCTTCCAGCCATTCGATACACATCACTCAACCATTGGTTCCTTTCGGACTGTACTCGACTTCTTACTCGCGGACCACAACGGTTGTGGACGGCGCTTCTGCTGTCATCGATTTCGTCGTTTTGTACACAAATGTCTGTTAAACACAACACCACGAGGAAAACAATGTCCCATAGACATCAAAAAATAATTACGAGACACACGTCCATTTCGCACATTCTATGTATAGCTTTTTAATACGAATTTTTATTGATGAACACTACGTGGATGACCATTCAAGATTTTACAGGAATAAATGGTAAATGGGCCGATACCTTTTGCTTTGGACCCAATTTAAGAACCACAAAGCTTGGTTTCACTGAAGTAATGGCTCTGTTTTGGGAAAGTGTTATTTATGAAATTTGCCTTTCTGGTCCCTGTAGAATGAAAAAAGAAATAAAAGAATAAAAGTAGTTCTACGTCAGAAGCATGGTCACGGAAGTTATACTAATACTCGAACAAGGAATATTTGGGGTTTAAAGTGGGGAATATGATTCATTATAAAGAGACTATTTTCTATTGTTTATGAGACGACATTTGTTTGTTTTATTTATCAAAAATTGGAAGAAAGACTAATTCATATTAGCCAATGTCGGGTGCGAAAACGGGTTGCACCGCTGCACTGTGTGTTAAGAAAGGATATAGACTAGGGGTTATACCCATAAAATATGCACTAAAAACACCACAATACTGCGTCTAAATACAGTCCCTCAAGCTGAATGTCTCCTTGTTTTGAGATGCGGCACTCTTACCTACTTTGTTTTTCCTTTCTGGGATATTACAAATTAACCTTGCATGTGCGGCAAAAATAAGTATCACTTCCTTTTCTAAAATAACTCTACGGAAGTAAGGGTAATTAATATTGCAGCAGTGAACTGTTAAATCACTTGAATCCATTATAAGAGAAAATCGTACACTCACTTGTCTCCGCTTTTTACCTCTCCAGAACCCCATACTATTAAACAATTCCTCAGTTTGCATACTTCGAACGTGCTCTCAACTTTGGCCCATTGATATAAAACAAAATAGGAATAACAAGTAAAATAAGCAAAGCGATTGCTAAGATCATTGTTCCCCACGCCACCGGGTATTTTTCAGTCGCCAAATTGACAAAGAGCAGTCTGCCAAAAAGTGGAAACGCCCCCCCCATTATTGCGCGGAAAAGCATGTTTCCAGCAAAAACAGAAGCCAAAAATCGGTAGAAGGACATGCTAAGATAATTGAATAGAGTCTGGTAGGCAAAGAATGCCCCAAACATAAACGCGCCGTGAAAGGAAGTAACCTCCTTTCAAGGGATACGAAGAGTATAGGGGATGCCTTACTCTGCTAATACTAGACGTGTACTGTACTACACTGTCTACGTTAGATGTAGAGTCGTATCCTCTGGATGATGGTGTTGGTTCCTTCCACCATCCTTGTGGGTTCACTCATTTGTTATGCATGCGTATTGGACGGCGCACGTATCCG
>JAJMAK010000205.1:0-28182 GCA_030572615.1 Metschnikowia lachancei | reverse complement strand
AAACTCAAGGTGATTAAACCATATGGCATACCTGAGAAGACGACGTAAATCACATTTGGTGAAGGAGTTTTCATGTTCAAATCACGAAAATTCATGGATGTAGTCTCAAACAAAGAGATTACTTTGTAGACTTTGGAACTTTACTGCTCATTGTTCAATATAGTTCTCCCAAAAACAAATGTTTTGATGTTCAGTGGCACAACATTTTAAACCACATACTATCAGTTCATGATACGGATCTTCCCCAACATGTTTCTCTACGTTAAGTGGCCCAGATACCAGTAACTCTCATAACCAAAATTCGTACTCAAGTACTCATCATGAGTGAGACGTTTTCATTGAAAGAATTACTCGAATGGTTACAAATACACTAATGCCTAGTAGTACAGGACATAATGATTATCAAAATCAGGAAACTTCCAATTACAATCACCCTTAGAACCTGTGATATTTCTACAAACTTGCTTACTCACTCATGTGTACTCTATTGCATGAACAACGATTGTGTAGCTATACATTCAGGCCAGACTTGGTTATTTACAAACCCAAGACCTTTCTGGAAGCTCTCAAGACAATGTCAGTGTCTGGGAAAGCAAAGTCCTCCAACTCCTTGGCGTATGGGGTTGGAACCTCACATCCGGTAACTCTCTCAACAGGAGAGTCCAAGTAGTCGAAAGCCTCGGACTCCATGATTTGCGCACAGATCTCCGAACCAACACCGAAAGCAGGGTAACCAGCCTCAACGGTAACCAAGTGACCGGTCTTCTTGACGGACTCAACAATGGCAGGGACATCCAAAGGTTTGATGGATCTCAAGTTGATGACTTCAGCGTTGACACCGTATTGCTTGTCCAAAAGCTCGGCAGCCTCAAGACAGTGCATGACGTTTCTTGTGTGAGAAACCAAGGTGATATCGGTACCCTCTCTCTCGATCTTGGCCTTACCGAATGGGATGACGTAGTCGGTGGACAAAGCCTCCTCGGAAACCTCGAAAGATTCACCGTAAGAGATCTCGTTCTCCAAGAAAACAACTGGGTTAGGGTCTCTGACAGCAGCCTTGAACAAACCTCTGTAGTCCTCAGCAGAGTATGGAGAAACAACCTTCAAACCTGGGATGGAACCGTACCATGCAGCGTAACATTGAGAGTGTTGAGCGGCGACACCGGCAGCAGCACCGTTAGGACCTCTGAAGGTGATGTTACATGGCTGGATACCTCCCGACATGTACAAAGTCTTGGCAGCAGAGTTGATGATGTGGTCAATGGATTGCATGGCGAAGTTGAACGTCATGAATTCACAAACTGGCTTCAAGCCGGCCAAAGCAGCACCAACAGTCAAACCGGTGAAACCCATTTCGGTGATTGGAGTATCAATGATTCTTCTCTCGCCAAAACGATCAAGCAAACCTCTCGTCACCTTGTAAGCACCGTTGTATTGAGCGACCTCCTCACCCATGACGAAAACATCGTCGTCTCTGTCCAATTCCTCAGCAATGGCAGAGTTCAACGCATCTCTAACAGTCATGGTTTTTGGGCCCGAGGCACCGGACGCCATTCTCAAAGAGGCAGAGGCTTGGGCACGAGCGGCCTGGAGCGAGGTCTTGGCAACACTGGACAATCTAGACATCTTATGTGTTTTTATGTGGTATGTTTTGTGGTGTCTTTCGTGTAGGGCAGAGTCCTTGGTATGAGAGATAGGTGGTTGGCAACTTAAGAGGGAAAACCACCTTCGCCGCGACCCGCACCTAGTCCGCACACCTTGAACCCGACGGAACGATGAGGACCGTGGTGGTGGTGCGCACGGAGGTACAGCTCCGAGGCCGGTCCGCGCGAGGTGTTGCCAGGTTTTTTTTTCTTTCTTGCTTGCCCAAGCGTTTGGCGGTGAGAGCTCGTGTGAAGGACATTGGTAGAGTTTGCTTGCTTTGGTGAGCTTTTTGGTGAGCTTTTTGGGAGCATTTTGGGAGCATTTTGGGAGCATTTTGGGAGTTTTTTGTCTGGGTGTATTAGCTGGGGAATATGCACAGGGGGTTACCCCGCTGTAATAATAATCGTATAGTCCTTTTTAATACTGTAATTACTATATCGAGGGAAATTATAAAATGGGGGGAATTTTTCTATTTATTGCTGATACCAGCTGTTTAAGTGTTGGTTGAGAGTTTTAAACCCAGTAATATATAGTCTCTGCTAACATAGAACTCGGCAATTCATAGGCGTGTTTGGAAATCATAATCTTAAGCTAAAAGGTTAACTAAGTAAAGAGAAAGAACCGGGTTCGTTTTGGGGGATTTTTATCAACATTTTGTAATATTTACCATATTTGTCACTCAATGGACCTTCTAAAGAAAACTTGTAATACAGACTTCGCAATCACCGGCCAGCAACACTTAGTTTTGGCTGCGACATAACGCGTCCGAGTGTAATACAGAACCTACGCTGTAGCAAAATCGAGACAACCAAAAACTTTTATCCTTAAATGATAATAAAAATAAGGATCTTAAGATAATGGTATATTTCTATATAAGAGTGGATTTAAAGTAAAACTCATCAATGTGAGATCATTGAATATACACCCTTGGTAAGCTCTATGTTCGGTGAAATGTTGTGAATATATGTGCTATTCAGCAAGAGACTTACCTAGACTTCGAAAGACATAATTTTTATAGACACCAGAAGGGTGATTTTGAAAGTCTCCTTATAAAGACTTATCTTAACATAAACATAAGGGTTCACGATATTGCAGTCAAAAACCAGGGTTTGATATGCTTTGAAGTAGTCACCATAAGCAGAGCAGCCAATAACTAATTCTCCAACAGTTCAATCAACACCCACTCCAAAAATGGTAGAAGCAATGCAAGTGAAATATTTCATGGGCCCAAAAAAAAGATCCCAGAAACCAGAAACCATAATGTAATAGAAACTAGTTTCCTCCGCCTCACTAAGGTAAAAATTCCATAGCCCTCAATGCATTCATACCACGCACAATTTCAGAAAAACTAACCTCTGTCTGAAAAGAACATCTGAATTTATAATTATTTAAGTGCTCCAAAATCATACCAGTTCCATGGTGATCTAATACATTCGGAGTACAGTAATGGTCGTGTAATTAGGAGGCAGCATGTCTCTCTCACATATCCAATAATATTCTTTCAATTCGGACTTCTTTGTGAAGGTCAAATAAATACGTAGATTACTAGTATTGAACTCCAAGGAGTAGTGATTTTGCATTAAAGTAAAGGCAAAATTTCTACACTCTTTTCAAAATTCATTTCACCGATAGTTCTGGAAAAAAAACTACAAAGCTGCAAGCAACCGGCTAGCAATTAAGCCTTGTATAATGCGGTGAAACCTGAAACGATTATTAGTTCTTAGGCCAATAGCACACTTTTCGTGACAGGCTCCACTCAGAAGACACAGAATACGTTGTATCATAACTCTCAAGAATGTGTTCCTCTAGGACCAGACTCGAAAACGATTCACCTTCACACCGCATTTGTTCAAAAAACACAAGTCCACGAACCCAAAGCTATTTGCAATTGTTTCATCCTGAAAGCGAAAACACCTCACCTAGTTCTGCAATGCTGACTTAAGAATTGGTAATAAAGAGAGAAACAAAACTGGGGAAGACATTGCAGAAATCATAGAAACTAAAAAACTGAGCACGGTCGTCCACGGTTTTCGGGATGATTCTAGAGCTCCAAGATATATTGACCCAATTTCACCTATACCTGAGGCATTTCAATCAAGCCTTATAGAAGTTGTTTAATAAAGGACGTTATAATAACTATACCACGTTCATAAATTGACACTTTCTGCAACCGCCAAGATAAGTTGGTGTACCTGCGTTAATGAAATATGGAGTAGATACACATCACGTATCTTACGAATGCAGGAAAATGGTCGTTTTAATCGGAAATCCGGACTAGTTTCTAAAAGAATTACGCCCGAATTACACAACCGTAATAATGATACCCTTTAGAAAATCACCGCACCTCAATGATACGTATATGGTTAGAAAAAATGCCATACCAAATATCGTTCTTTTCTTCCTAACGAACATCGTGAGGTTACGTGCAAAAATCGTTAAAGTACTTGAATGAGGAGACTTTTGCCTGCTTGTTTTGTAGCCCAACCAAAACTTCAGCTTTTGCATTGCTGCTCATGTCATGTCACGTTTGGGGCAATGGTCAAAATTTGGCGAACTGGGCAGTCATCGGTGTCCCAAGGCAATACTCTGCCTTGGTTCGAAACGCGTTACTATCTTTTCCTTGAATTGCAGTGCAGCAGCTTGGTTTAAATTTCAATTAGAAGTTTAGACCATCAGCTTTCTACGCCATGTCTTTCTCCACTTCAAAAACTAAGGACCGTATAAAACAAGATCAAACGAAATAGCCTGCATGCGCAGGTAAAGAATGTGGGTTTAAAATAAACACAAGAGTGATGAAACTGAAAGTACTACCTACGACTATTTTTCATATGTCATAGACCGTTTTGAACTCCAAGACAGAGGGTTGAGCATCGTTTATTCAAGGATTGAGCTCATAAGCTTGATAATTCAACTGGGTACCCGTTGCTCCTAAATAAGTGCAAGTCGAAATAATCTTGTATGGGGGGGAGGGGGTATTGTAGCGATACAGGCTTATAACGATACATACTTTTTGAAAATATGTATCGTTATAAGCCTGGCGTACCATATATATATCCCCCTAATGAGGTTTACGTGGAATTTCTCCCTTACACCTTCTTTACATATTTGCTTTATCGCGTAGTGCCACGCTGCGTAATAAGCCAGTCTACCATCCCCAGCCAAAGTTCAATGCTGTGCTCAAGATCAGTATCTGACGCAGTGAGCTCATATAGGAAATCTTGGATAATATACCGCTTATTTCGGAAACTTATGTCAGAATTTGGGCAAGAAGATATGTCATAGTAAAAAGATCATATAAATAATCGATCTTGAGTCGAACGGCCTTGTTTGGGTACTCTAATAGAAAGATCGGGATCATAACCCAATGCAATAAAGACTGATAAAGCTCACAATTCTTCCAACAATCGTTATACGGTAAGTTCAATAACCATTTCCGAGAAGTACGGAATACGATAAGAGCTTCGAAGGAAAAGGATACACAAAGTGTAATGTACCTCTAGTCAGTACGTGGCAGTTTGCCGTACTTGGATGTATGCTTTGAACCTTAAACGTCCCACCGTTCCATTTTGTGCTACTCTATTCTCCTTCCGGATCTTGCGCATCTACCCTTTAGAAATTGTTCATCTACTTCAGGACCTAGGTCCTCGGCTTTAAGACCTTGTGTCTCATTTCAGGGCCGTTTAACACTCAATCCTCCCTATAAGGGGTACTCTGATTCACTTGAGGGCCTCGTTTGTCTACTTCAGGAGAGTATCACATAGGTGTTTTCCGATAGTATGGTACTCTGACCTACTTCAGGACTCCACTGATCCAATTTAGGTTATCACTTCTCAACCTTGCAGGATACGTTTTCGCTTAACTAGGAGAATACCAATTTGACTCCTTCCGCTTTAGGAAATAATGCTTCAAACGTCAAAATCTCAGGTTCGTCTGCCATTTAATCTCTTACAGAAGTCCCAGTCGCCTTCTTCGAAGGCTCAGTCCGGGAAAATATGAAAGAAGTTCTTTCCACTAGGGAAAGAGCTTTTTATAGATCTTCATTCAATACAATACGTTGAATATGCCATCGGAATCAAACACAAAGCCCGGCTATGTATTTGGTGCTCCATTGGCCACTCCCTTCAGCCAAGGGTTGACTTTAGTTAAACTTTGGGTATTCAATAGAGAATCAATGTGGACAGCAATACGCCTGGTGCATTTAGAATGTGTTAAAGAAAAAATCCAAGAACTTTATTTTGTAGTGGCCTCAAAAAACGTCGAATGAAAACAATGTAGGACGGCTTCTCGGAGGATGTTACCAATTAGTGTGCATGAGTGATAGAACAATATTCTCTGGGTGGAGGAGTAAGAGTTAAATAAGTCACAATAAAAGAACAATGTACATGTCAGGTAAAGAAAAAACAACCAATAAAGATGAAAATCTTTCCGACCTGGAATGATCCAATTGGTGAGCAGCCACAAAGACCTCCTAGTCCCAAATCAGACCCCGAATAATATCTATATTGTTCAGTAATACGAACAATGACTGATATAAATCTAACCGACAGTGATAATTCCGTTGTGCTCAGTATGTCTTTGAAGGTATAACTCCTGGAAGTTCGTGGGTCTTCTGATATGTCGGAACTCAGCATAAGCCTGAAAAATCTTAAGCTGTAGCACTATCCAGTTGAAGTATCAGCAAAAAGAACTACTGAAACAGTGTATAATCCAAAAGCCAAGGCACATAAATTGGAATTCCCTAGTGGGAACGTTCCATTGACCCTGCAACATCTCCTTGAGCTGTTAATAAGCTCTTCCAAAAATCTGTCACCTGCAATATTGTTTGATTTAATTTGCGTTAGAAAGCTCCCATCACAAAGTCTTGAATTATTAGTTGAGTGATGTACTGCTATGATGCTGACTATTCCAGAACTGGTGAAAACCTTTCGGTATACGTTTTTGGAGTACTGAGGTGTCATCCTGAAAGCTTTCAAATAAAGTAGAACCCGAAAGGATTGGTTTCAACAGAAGAGGGTAAAATGTGGTATCTTTTGTGATAAAAAGGGTTTCAAGCCCTAATTGGTTCCGGGTCACTAAAACTTCATTGACTTACCAATTTAGTGTGATTGGGTGTATGGTCATTATAGACTTACATTCCATAAATGGACAACCATCTTTTTATTTCAGGGCACCTTTCAAGCTACAAGTATCTGTACCAAAAAAGGCATGTTTTTCTTAAATTTGGCCCTTAGAACATGTATGATATAATAGCTTGTGACTTCTGATGGGAACGCAGAAGGGAAGCTTCCAGAATATGAGACGTCTTTTTAGCTCTAAATCATTAAAGTTGTTTGAAAAACAACCCACGTTATTTGCTGCAAGTGTCACAAGGGATGATGCTAAAAAGTCTTCAAGCTTATCCCCAATAACAAGGTTCTGCACCTTGCCAATTGTCGTCTACGGTAACAAGGTTCATTATTTGTGTGTTTCCCTGAATTCCGCATATGTTAGTATTAAACTTCCCATCATATTTTTCCTGATACATAATTCTGGTTCAAAACCAATACAGGGCAGCAAAAGAAGGAGCATTACCCGGATTAGCAAGGTAGCTACGTAATCCTAACTAGTATTTTGGATACAGCTACATGTATACACAGATTCTTGGCACCATATCACATAATATTTGCGCTCCTAACATCCAGTAGATACGTGAAGCCTCTTCCTTTCTTTAGCTCGAAAGACCACCGTCCAAGTGATAGTTCTACAGAAACCCTTATCCAATGAGCCTTGAACTTTCCGTGGCTGCAACTTGTCTCTGGCCCGAGGACGGCGGACGTAAAATGCGCACGACCAAAAAGCATGGGAGACCATGTCAAAAAGAGAACCCCGATTGTTTGAGGTGCTGGCCCGGTTTCCAATTGTACCTGTTTTATTTTCGGAATTGTCAGTACTTAATTTCCCTATTTCTCTTGATGGTCTAATTTTTTTTCCCAATCAACCCCAGTTAGTTGGGTTGTTGTGCCCTAACACTTCTCCCCTTCCCCTCTTCTCACCTTGAAATTGGGCCCGCAAGCCCTATCGCCGTGCGCCCCGTGCCGCCGTAGCCGCACCACCTGGAGCCGCACCACAGTCAAACACCACCAAAAAGGTCGACATTTCATGGGAAAAGCAGTACATTCTTTTAAACGGACTGCAGCTAAGCACAATTTGCGCTTTAATTTAGCAAGTTTGAGTATGGCGCGAAGCCGAGCTCCCGAGGCCCCAACCACATTGAAAAACGTAACATTGCGTGCAATATGTGTCTTGGTGCCCGTCACCGGGCATTTTAAATGACTCCTCACGGCAACAAAAAGCCTGGATAAAACCTCAAAGACTTCACCAGAAGTCATCGAAATACCCCTCAACTCCTGTAATCCACCCAGCCTCTTACTCCTCTAAGAAACACCCTTCGTATTCTCCCCTGTTTTTGACCTCTCCCCCATATCTTATCTGCCCGGACGACCCACTTTCGCGGCCCAACATCTGGTAAACACAGGTTAGTAAATACAGGTTAGTTGTTAGTCACCCCTCCTTCTTGACGTCATACGCACAGGCCTAAGTGCACGCCCCGCCCCATCGCCCACCACCCAATCTTGGCACGCGGGTTTATAAGCACGACTATCTGCTAGATTAATATTAGTGGCATAATTCCATACAAGTACACCCAAACCCACAAAAAAAGCTTAATATTGTGGCCCAAAACTCAGAAATACCCATAAATGCTGTTTACAAAAACACTCGTCCACAAATCGGGAGGGATTTCCCGGGCCTGGACAAAACAGGCCATGGCCCTTTCGCTGCTCCGTTCCCCTACTGCTAATATCACCTTATCCAGGTGCTTGTCAACAGAACACCACGAGTCCACTGTTCCTGCAGCAGCAGCAGATGCCACGGCCACCGTCAATGCCGACCAAAGAGACAACCAGGTGCTTGCTCGAACTGCCACGTGGTTGGATGCGTTGACCGAGCGTGCCAAGCAATTAAAAGACGGTAAGACGTTAGACTCGTACGTCTATATCAACCCCAAAACCACCAAAGTATCTGAGCGCACCCGTGCTGACTCATTTTCTTATCTTCTTCTCCCTTTCAAGGACGACAAGTGGCTTTGTGACGCTTACATCAACGCTTTTGGCCGTTTGCGCGTGGGCCAATTGTTTCAGGACTTGGATGCCTTGGCTGGCCGTATCGCATACAAGCACTGTGCCCCAGCAGAGCCGGTCAACGTCACGGCCAGTGTGGATCGCATCTTGATGTTGAAGAAGGTGGACGAGATCCAAAACTACAACTTCGTGTTGGCGGGTGCAGTATCGTGGACTGGCCGTTCCTCCATGGAAATCACCGTCAAAGGTTATGCTTTCGAAGAGCTGGTGAAGCAAGAACTTTCTGAGGATGAGTTGCCTTTGGAGAACGTTTTCTTGACAGCAAACTTCACTTTTGTGGCCAGAAACCCCTTGACCCATAGATCTTTTGCAATTAACAGATTGCTTCCTGTAAACGAGCAAGAATGGATTGACTATAGAAGAGCTGAGTCGTACAATGCCAAGAAGAAGTTGGCAGCCAAGAACAGCTCCGTCATTGAACCAAGTGACGAGGAAACCAGACTTGTACACCATATGTGGAAGGCGTCCAAACTGATTGAGGGCTCAGACCTGAACCTCAAGTTCATGAAGGACTCCAAATTCACCTCCACTTTGTTCATGCAGCCCCAGTACAGAAACAGACACTCGTACATGATTTTCGGAGGTTACCTCTTGAGACAGGCATTTGAGTTGGCGTACTGTGCCGCGGCTGCATTCACCTCTGCTGGTCCGAGGTTTGTTTCCTTGGACTCCACCACATTCAAGGCTCCGGTGCCCGTGGGGTCTGTTTTATCCATGGAAGCCTCTGTTTCCTACACCGAACACTTGAAGGACAACGAAACCAAAACCAAATCGACCTCGCCTTTCGACTTGGTGCCCACAAACAAGATTTCCAAGAACCCCGATGCATTTTTGCTGGAGCCCGGCACCTTGGTGCAGGTTAAGGTGGACACACGTATCCAAAATTTGGACACTTCGGAGTCGAAGGAGTCAGGGTGCTTCATTTACTCTTTTTTCGTTCCTGCTAGTTCCTCCAAACAGCCTCTTGCTTCGGTGATTCCACAGACATACTCAGAAATGATGGACTACGTTGAAGGAAGAAGGAGAGCCCAAGACACTGCCGTGTATGTGGATACCATCTCTAATTGAGCTTACTCTCTTTAACACTTTAAATATGCCCGCACGGGTCATACATTAAAAAATTTATTCTCCAACGATTTAAGACAAGAGTTGTAGATTTTACATGTTATTCATTCAATTATAATTAGTATACAGTTCATTGTTCATTAGTTCTAGGTGGTTATATGCCCAGCCTTGAGATGCAAGGGTGATTGGTGTTCTTGGAACAAGGGTCCAGGATTCATGCAGAGGTCGGGAAGCAGCAAAACTCATTTAATCGCTATCGTTGATTATTTGGGCCGTGTTTCCCGGATGGTCAACGTATTGCTCACGGGAAGAATCTCGCAAGCTAGCTTTTCGCGTGAAGTTGACCAACTTGACCTTGCTTCCTCTCTTGTCATCGTCACCTGCTCCATCTCCAAACGAGAAATCAGAATATACCGATGTTCTTCCTGTGGCCCCAACGTGGTCATCCAAAAAGGATACTCTATTCGGTCCTGGTGTTTGCTGGCTTAACAAAAACGATTCGGCGTCAGGTGAAGGTAAAAGTTGGCCGTCGACAACCTTCCCCCAATTTTCTTCTCTATTGACATTGATAGTGGGCTGGGAATCGGTCAGCAAATCCTTTGCTCTCTTCACGTCGATGCTCGAGTTCTCAGACCCTTGCTGCAGCCCAAGAAACTTGGCCAAAAGATTGTAATCGGATGACTCTTGTGTGAAAAATGTACTATTAGTATCTTCTTCCAGAATGTTGTGAAGACTGTTCTGCGTTCCTGAGCGCTTGATCTTAGAAGTTGACGAAGGCCCTGCATTGCTTGCAGCCAAATTCCCGTCACTATCCAATTTCTGAATGTTTTCAGTGCTATCATCCCTCATGACTGTAGGCAAGTCGGCACTCTTTCGCAATGCAGACTGATTCAGGTTTCTAGCAGACTGGTTTTCATCCACAAGACGCACAGAAAACAATTGTTCAGTACTTATTGTGGTCAAAGACATTTCAGAAGCATGTTTTTCGCGAAGCAAGATTTTCTTCATAGCACTGGAGTCTGAGGTTTCATTGGCTCTCCACGACACTGTTGGCTTTTCTGAAGCGTCAGCGAAACGTTCTTCATCTAAGTCCACGTGTGTTAAAGTGGAAGTTGTCGACTTTTCATCGTCGTCCTCATCAAGCTTCAAGGCATTAATTGCAGCCAACTGCACAGCAGTTTCATCATGGTCATCATTGGTGTCGATGCGTCCAAAACCTGGTCCAGAGACCGTGCGGTGGAGATCACTTCCTGTATTTTTCTCATTGTCGCTATCGTTGTCATTCTTTCTTCTGCGGCAGCAACAGAAAAGCAAAATTAGGAGTGCAAGTAGCAATGAAGCGGAAGGGAGCCCGATTGCCAACCCTAATACTAGCTTTTTATGCGCGTCGCTATCTTTTTTATTGGCAACACCAGCGGAGGGAGACGAAGTTGTCGTGCCAGTTGAGGTTGCTGTGGAAGCACCAGCACCAGCACCAGATGAAGTTGCAGACGAGCTCGTAGAAGATGACGAGAACAAGGACGAAGAAGAAGAAGATTGGCTCTCAATCTTGTCCACTCCCACAATATTAAAAGCACGCAGATCTTTGCCATACGCCGAACTTGCCTCGACTGTGACCATCACCAGTTCAAGGCTGAGAGGGGCCGCTCCATTCATTGTCATGTTGGAATCATGGAAAGATAGCCATGACGATTCGTTAGCGAAGGACACGGCGATTTTGGTATCGGCGAAGTCAGTAAAGTAGGAACGCAAAAGTTGGTACAGGAAGTAATCTCCTCGTGTGGCGTTCACGTCGGACAAATCGTGGACGGTGAATACCGAATCCATGGAATCAAACAGGTAGGGTAACGATACCAGGTTTCCATACAAATCCAGGACTACAACGGTAAAATTCTGGAAAGAAGACGCGTTTGGAAAAGTTCCGGTGAGAGAGTAAGAGTTCTGGTCAAACAGCACATAGCCAGGCATGTTTGGGGTGGATACCGAGGATATATTTGCCCTTGTTATACGTGCGTTATCCAAGTACACTTCGGAGAGAATTGGCACGGTATAGTCAAACAGTGACCCGTAGGTACCATTGATCTTGATGGTCTCATTGAGTGAGGTACTCAATTGATGCGCACCCACAATGAGCTTGAAAATGCCCTCGGCGCCAGCATAGCCCTCATAGTCCGAGGCAAGGAAAGAGAAAGTGTAGTCGATCGAGGGTGCGATTTCCGAAACAACGTATGGGACTTGACCCGAGAACGTGAGAGTGCTAGGATCAAATTTCACCCAGCTCGGAAGCGAAGTACGGTCGGCTGACCGACCATAGTAACCCACAATGGGGCGTGTAGACCCGGGGTTTTGTTTAAACACGGAATTGGAGAACCGGATGGAAAAGTTTTGTCCTTGCGTAACAACTAACCCGTCTACTCCGTTCGTTTTGCCATAAGGAGCGATTTGCGTGAACATGACATCAGTACTCGAGAGCGACAAGCCGGAATTGTTTGACACAAGCATTGAGTAGGAAGCGGTATAATTTGAATTGTCCGCAGAGTCGATTCCTGTCAAGGACACCTGGAAAGTTGAGACATCGCTTGCGGAAGGGGTGCCGTAGAAGGTACGCGAAGAAGCATCGAACAGAAGCCAGTTCGGGAGATTAGCCGCCGAGTAAGTGATGGAGCCGCCGGCGCTTGATTTATACGTGGAGCCTGCCAAAGTAAACAGGTAGGGTTCTCCTACACGGGCCACATTGGGGAGCTGCTCGTACATTGGCAAGCCGATGTAAACGGTGGAGGCCAAAGTGGCGTAGAAGAGCCACAAGAAGTTCATCTTGGAAAAACGGCAAACAAAGATCCGTTGTTGTTTTTTGTGGGTCCGTTTGTTTTTGTAAACCCTGAGCTGGATCAAATGGGATCCAAAGAAAATTTGCCTGGAAAACGAGTGAAAGGCTAAACCACACCAAAAGTTGATTCAATGACTAGACACTTCGTCGAGATGTGTCTAATTAAAAGTGGACACAAAAGAGGTTCCGAAGTAAAGACTATGAAAAGAAGGATATGGCAAAAAAGAAGAACTAGAAGCAATCCAAGCAAACCGAATTGTTGATAACCTTGCAGCAGATGATGGAAAAAGCCAGATCGACAAGAAAAAAAAAATCAATACTAATACACACGCTAAACGCTTTTACTAAAACTGCACAACGGAACGAAAATATAACATGAATGGCAATTTTGCATCAAGCTCGTAACCGTGATTTCCTGTTTTGGCATGGAAATGGGCCTTCGTGCATGGCGAAGGGGGTGTTATCGATATACTTAAACGGCCAAGGACGTGTTTGGCAGTGCGGCGGATCAAACCAAGCGCGGAGACGCGGGCGCGTGGCAGATCGTGTTTACGTTTTAGGCGTGAAGGTGACGAAAACGTGAGGAAAACGCGACTTTTCGTGTCGGACGCGCGACCGTTTCAGCGTGGATGTGGGGCCAATCTTTGGTGCCATTCTCAGGGCCAATCTCTGACCAAACCTCGGGCCAATCGTGTGGGCACTACTCGATACATTATTCTGTTTTTTACATGTGTGGTAGTAAAACCTGGAAACTGATATCAATAAATTGTTTGGTAACATGGAAATTTTAAACGGAGATCAAAAACGAAACAGAACAGCATCCCTTGATCACAGTGTTGGTTAAGACGTTGAAGAATGTACTGGTAAAAACGTTAGGTGGAGCTGCGCATACCTCATTGCAGTGATCGGTGGACCGCGCCGTTAACCTAGTGGGTGTTCGCAGCAACGGTGGTAATCGAAGAGGATTATAGAAAACGGTATTACGTGGGTTCAAAACGTTGGATTAGGTGGTAATTGCCATATTTTCTGTTTCGTGTGCTCTTTCGCTATTTATAAATCAGATCCAAGGCTTAGTGTCTTTTCACGGGGATTTGCTCGGTTTTTCGGGTCACCAATTTAACTTTTCACTCCATGAGTCTATTCCCTCCCATGGTGTGCACTGTGCTGAGCCACCGGCCACCGCGCGCTGCCCTGGCACACCGAATCGAAACAAGGCATCGATGGTCTTTGTTTGTTTGCTCGCGTGCCTGCGCCTGTGCCTGCGCCTATACTTGAGCCACGAGCGTTCCACGCCGTTATATTTTTGGAATGATTTTTTGGGATCCTTGTATTTGTTCTTGGTCCCAGAAAAACGTTGATCTGGTTATGCAACAAAATTAAAAGGGATGAAACCATGCATGTCAACACTGACCTTGCCTTTTTAGTACTTTTGTGAAGCCAGCCATATCAATTTTCTTGGCTGTAGTGCAATGTAGAAATATTATGAAGAACATTTCCTGTATTAATAACTATACTAAAAACTGCTATACAAGAAGGAAAAAGGTAATATAAAGAAGTGCTTGTAATATAAGAGTGCCTGCTTTAAGAAGATATTTGCGGGGATCCGAACAGTCCTTTCCACAGCCCGGTTGTGAGAACCTGAAGAAAAAAGGATAGGGTTACACAATCTTGACTAAGACTAAGGCCAGATAGGGCAGTCGCTTCCTAGGTCAGCCAAGCGAGACTTACAAGACCGTGTGATTTGCACCAATACTGGGTTTCTGCAAGCAAGTTATTTATTGATGGTAAACTAGAATAGCGCATTATTAGCCAACAGTGCCGATTAATAGAAAAGGAAGGAGGCTTGGGTATCTTAAGCGACCAGGCTCTGAGATGTTTCACATAGACATACAATTGCCCAATGCGGGAGCTCATTGTGGTAGCCGTACATTTGTGATGAAAGTATGTGTGATCAACTTAAAGCATGCAAACAATGACTTGAAATATCAACAATTCATAACCACCACATCCAAGTAGGATTTACTACTGATGTTTATTACGCGTAGCTAGAGGGTCATTCAAAAACTGGCCTTTGGTGCCAGCCAATATACCCAGAGAGTCGAGACAAACATTCACACTCTTGTCAGAACAGACATTCAGAAAGTACCGATCAGTTGAGACCGATCGAACTGCAAATCATAGAAGTGACTATCACCCCGTGACCGAAAAACTAGACCTAGACTTAACCTAGGATATCGTGTCTGTTGGACTCAGAATTGTTCTTACGACTTACTAAGTAAAATAACTCCGGGTGCTCAAGTTCCCAAGACATTCACTGTGGCTTCTTGTATTAACACCTCGAAAACATCACTGTATCTGACGTGAAAGTTTTTGACATTATGCACCACAAAGCGCAGCTTCCTGGAAAAACGGAACTCCATTTGTCTGTTTGATAAAAGCCTTCAAAGTACTTTTATGGAAAAGGGTGCTCATATTCTGGATACTGTGTGGGGGAAGACCATGTTTTGGCCCGTCTGCTTAACTTGAAGTATTAAAGTGGGAAGAGGGTTCACACAATAAGCCCAAAGTAAAGCCCTAAAGAGCGGATAGTTTACAATAGAAGAAAAAATATTCGTTGGTCAAGAGAGTCAGAGTCAAGATTGACCATAAGCAATTACTTTCCAAATCCTTATATCGCCATCAGATGGCTTACAGGGGCAATAACCTTCTCAGTGTTTCCTTGTTGATGTTCCCCGATCCAAACATTGAACGCTCAAGTATCAGATGAGGAAGTGGCACTTGGTCGTAGGAAACTCGGCAGTATTGGACGCATGGTTGTACCTACGTCACAGGTAATGTCTACCTTGCTCTAGTAGCCCTAATTATGTGATATTTGTTGGCATTGGCCGTTTTATATATGCATATGCAAAAATCGAAAGGGACTTCTCTCTGAGCCGATCTCTGTAGAGAAATTCTATGATTTCTTCCTTTCGGACATTCGTGTGGTGGTTCCAGTTCGGAACTTCTTCTGAATGTATCCGTAAGACTGGCACCGGAGCAACAAAAATAGAAGCTCTATGATTTAAGTGAGGGCCAAGGTCTTACTTACATCACCAGTAAAGCAAAACCAATGACTTCAATTTCCCAGAACACCAACAGCAAAAGTCAGCAGCAGTTTACAAGACAAAAAAAAAGAGAACCACCTGCACATGAAAGTGGCATTTTTAAGGTAGCGACCAAGGCTTGATCCTTAACCTTCAGACTATAATTTGAAGCTCCATCAGGCTGAAGAATTAACTTGATTTAATCACTTCATACCTCCATAACGACAACCACATCTCTACCCACTTTCTTTATTGTGTTGAGTCAGGAAATCTTCCTGAAAGAAGGGCTTTCAATGAACACGCGTTGAGCGGAAATCCCAAATCAAGTGATGAAGACCTCCACCAATAGGCCGTACCCTCTTGAAATTAAAGCTTGGCACGACATTGGGAATAACAACTTGCAGAGAAATATGACAGTAAGACTGGCAACGCCAAAAGCTCACAGTCACTTTCGTTGATTGGGTGCTGCGAGCCCGCCCAGCTAGGCATCTTCTTTAGCTAGTTCAGTCATACAATGTCAAATCCCGGTATCGGCTATATTAGCAACTTCAGGCGTCCTTTTTGGTTGCATCTTTTTGTTGAACGTACCGAGGAGCATAGTACACCGCAGCAACACCAAGGTACCCAAAAATAAGACCCACTAGCTTCTCGGCAAGGGAGTGAAAGTACATATTTGTCACTAATAGCATAAACGACCAGAGTGAGAGTAAAAGCAACACTGGTAGATGTGGGACATTGTTCAAAAGACCCTTTACACGGTCAGTAATCGTAAGTGTCTGATCACTAGCAAATGAACGAATCAGATTGACAAAATCAACCCACCCAAACCAAAACGGCTTAGTTTCATGGAACAAGTAGAGAGAAGCATGAACAAGGAGAAATACGTGGCCCAGCGGATCGTGCCCACCTTCCCAGGACCCTCTAAGTCTGCGGCAGGTGAAAGAAGACACTGCAGTGGATTCGTAGTTGTCGCCGACCAAGTAAAATTGCCTGCTCAACGAGCCACCTGCCACACCTCGAAGTGCAGCCACCTTTTCCGATGGAATCATTGCACATTTTCCGCCCGTCCACAAAAACACCTTGTCCATTAGCGGGAGTCCAAAGCACCACTGAGTAAAAAGCACCCACCAGATGGTGGCGACTAACCATCTTATAAAAGCCCCTGAAACGAGTTTACCTCTATTTTCTTGGATTTTCTGAAGATGTATACAGTAAAACACAACCACAACCAAAGTGGTCCAGGCCCACCCTTTCTTAACAAATAACTGGTTGAAAATATTGCCTTTGTTATTATAATAGTTGTAGATTTCTTCTTCCTGTGAAAATACATGGATGAGTTTCCCCACAATAAAGTTCACTATGAAGGAGGTATTGAATATGGCTTCTGCCACGGTGAGCTTATACTCCGCAAGAGTTCTTGCAACCCGCTCAAGCTTGTCCGCATGGTCCTGGTAAACATTCCTGGACGAAGACATTTTAGGGTTGTTATGTGTTTTGAGTGAATTCTGTTGAGTAAATCGTGTTTATTATATGGGTGTTGGAAGAATCTCTGATTTTGCCATTCGTCATGTGGTGCGGCCGCAACTGACTATGCGCAGTTCACTGGGTGGCCATCATGCCATTGGCATCATGCCATAGGCGATTTAATTAGATGGATACAAACAAGGAAGAGTATGGGGAGGCAAAAAAGGAGGGAATATTAGCTTTTATTGCTTTTTAATTTTTTTTTGGAACCTTTGAATACTTTTCTTGTGTATATTCGGGTGGTGTCGGTGGAGGACTCGCAGTACATCCAGAGAGCATACTGGTTATAATGGTAGGCCGTAAGCCCAACAATAATAGGGAACTTTGTTTCTGAGTCAGTGGGGTTTCCGGTTTAAGAGGAAAGTTGATCAAGAAGGTAGTTTTCTTTTTTTTATTTTGGTTTTTTTTAAAAAAAAAAATTGATACCCTAAAGAATCTGTTGAAACCTCTTTTCAGTATGCTGGCTAAAATCAATGGTGTAGCACAGTAGCAGCCACGCACCAAAAAGTCATTTATTAATATTGGCCCACATCAAACAGGTATATATAGATTTCGGGTTTCGCAAATGTGCAAATGTCTCTTTTTAATTTTCTTTTTTCTGTTCCTTGAAAGTCTGTTTCTGAAAGATCATTGATCAATCTCCACGACTTTCTGGAAGTAGAAACTGTTTCACATAAACCTCTCTTCAGTAGATCCATAGAAGATGTTCACCAACACATCAAGAAATCGCTAGTAAAAATGCAATATTTATATGGTACATTACTCCTTATTACGCACTTATTGTTGTGGGCCTAGGTTTTTGTAGGTGGACTTTCTATAGGGCGAAGTCGGGCAGTATGTCTATTGACACGACTAGGGGTCACCCAGTATTAAGCAATCAATACTTGACAAATGTAAGACACTCCAAATGAGTCACTGGATTGAGGCATTTTAGAAGGGTACAAGTTTCATTCGCCTGACCTGTGCCGAAAAGAAGAATTTCCATGATCTGAGTAAAAAATTATATGAGTTAGTAAGGAATTCATGGCATCTCTTCACACCCAAGAATAATGGTTGCAGTCGCTACGGAATTATGTGATTTCCTTCAACAAAGTTTTCAATAAATCAGCTGAGTCTCTTACAACACGTTTGATGAAAAGTGCATACTTTCAATGCAGCCACTCTGTTTTCACCCTCCCAAAATATCTCCAAACTTGCCCACTTCTATTGGGCTCACCTCAGGAAAATGGGTGACTCTTAAGAAACTTCTCTTAGAAAACCTTTTATCTTCGATCAAAACCTTCTTGTCGTGGTCGGTCAAACAAAAGTTTCAAATTCTCTCAATCATGCCATTCCTAACTGGATGTTAATATGGTTTTCGCTTCGTGTTTCCGTGAAAACATGAAGGCTGGAGAAGATACGTATGGTCTTCAAACTAACAGCTCAATGGTTTTCTCCATTACTTCTGCTTCAGGACGAAATGGCACCGTGTCTTATATACAAGTACCCAAAAAATGTTGAAATACATCGTTCATGAGACACCGCTGACTTCCCTTCAAGAACATTCAGGATCGACAAACTCCATATATCTATTTTTGCTTTTTTCTGGGCCGCAGGCTTCGACAGCCCCGAAACAACATCATTTCAAGAAGACCGCCTCACCAGATCAATATCTTCACATATGACAAGTGGAAATCTTCCACATATTTGTATGAATGATAAACGGTCTCATAAATTGACCCATATCCACCAACCTAATGAGTAACTCAAGACACGCAATAAAAAACACGTGCAATTCACCCCATTTAAGAAAATACGCATAAGCTCCTGGACAAACCTGATACACCAAATATAGACCATGTCTCAAAATGTTCATCAGTCCGGTAGTAAAAATTCAAATAGGAACCAAAAGCACACATACACGCATTTCGAATACTCGCCATGGATTTTCCATAAACCCAACCCTTACAGGCCCAACTCTACAGGTTTGGAAGGAGCCGAGTTTTCGCCTGCGACGGCCACATTTTCAGCTTCAGTGGTGTTATTTGATTCATCTCCATTCTTCTTTTCGCCCTGATGTTCACCGTTCATATTTCCTTCGGGGTCTGTTTCTTCCTGGCGTTGCCATTTATGTACCATATCATTCATCAAAGTATTCATAAAGTCGGGGTTTACAATATCTTTTCGGAAAGTTTCTTTTTGTAGTAGCGTGAGGATGTGTAGGCAGTTTGGGTAAACCAAGTATTTGGCGTACTTGGCGTCTTTCCAGTAGTTCAAGTATTCCAAGTATGCAATGAAGGCCGGGTCTGAGAAGTACCCATTCTGAGCTAGGAAGTTCACATACTGGATGTTTGCTAGCGACTGTACGAACTCTAATTCGACTTCCCACCGGGTCGGAAGATCCTCCATGGTATTGTTTTCACGTCAATAAGTCCAAGAAGAAAAAATGACAGAAGCTAAAAAATATGTGCGTAGACTTCTGGTCAAGTGGATCTTTTTCTAACCAGACACTAAGTTTCAATACTTAAGGTTATGTTCAACTGATTTCTTTTCCTGGCAGTGTAGTTTGGGCAGTCCTTTTGACTGTCTTGTGGTTATTGCAGACAGTTTGGTGCACTCAGCGTGGATGGGTGTTCTGTAGATGTTCGAAAAGACAAGGAAGACACGGAAGACAGGGCCTTGCCATTTTGCGCGGGGCCGGGTTAGGGCCAGGACGGGGTTAGGGCCAATCTCATATTCCAAAGCAATATACTTCAGTTCCATCAAGATTTATGTAAATCTTTTGGAATATAATACATAAAACAGCCCCATGTTGTGCTTACACAAAAACACTTTAATTTATATATATTATTGATATATCTTTATGAGGTGAATACGAATGTGTGGTAGACTTGTCGCACCAGTGCCAGGGCTAGGGCCAGGGCAGGACGGCCTCGCACGTTGTACCAAATCAATAAACCTCCATTATATTCATACAACACAGTTTCTATTTTATGCGTATTGACTTGAGAAAATGATGAAAGAAAAAACTCTACTGTTGGTTTGTTGGTGATTCTTTCTGCTTCTGTATTTTAATAGTCTGAAAAAGAGAATGTGGGAATTTAATCAAAGGGTGACTACGTGGACCGTGTCCGCGTAATACCAGCCCAGCACGAGCCCAGCTGAAACACTTGCTTTCTCTTCCACTAACTAACATAAATTGCAACAGCACTAGAGCCAGAAAAGAAACTCAAAAGCAAATGAAACTAAAATATCCTTTAAAATTACCACACGACGATTAAAAAAAGGAAAAGATTACAGCACCGCAATTTCGCATATGATCTCTCACTATACTACTCAGTGCGGCCCTACTGATCGGATGGGAAACAGTGCTTTCTTAGTGGTGTGGCCGTAACCGTGGTTTTTTGCTTTTAAGTGAATACATAAACTTACCTAAAGGTGCTAATTTCATTTCAAAGTTTTTGGAAAGTCACAGCTATTTTACTTCTAATAAGCTTAAGTGGTGTATAAAATTATATCTTGTCTTTTTTGGACTTTCAAACAAAAATTAGGCCCCGAATTAAAGCTAAGTTGACCCGTATAAAGACGAAAACAAATCATGTTAATATTTTCAAAAATCACAAAGAATTCACCCTCTAAATGTTGTTCATTATGCTGGGGTAGTGAAATATTTATCCCTCTCATTTAATTGAAAGTCTGACAAAATTTCTTAGAAAAGACATGAGTATATAAAATCAAAATGTACGGTTCGATTGTAGAATAACCAATTAATCGTAACCCCTGGAGGCATCAAAAAAAGGTGTATCTTGGGTAACTTTATGGAAAAAGACTCTTTCTCTTTTTAATTTCATCTTTCACTTTAATAGATGTTGCTAGCTTGACTTGAAAACAAACCAATTTACATTCCACATACGCCCGCTTTCTAAGAACATTGTTCTCACTTCCTTGCTGGATAGGCAGTTTAATCGACTGATGGGGAGGACAACTCCTTTGGGCTTATGAAATAAGCATCAATAGTTCAAGACAATCATTTCAGTTTGGGCAGAGGTCTACAAGAGGAGCTACTTCCAGTGGGAGACCTTGTGAATTACTAAAAAAAAAAAAATAAAAATAAAAAAAAAAAAATAAATAAATAAATAAAATAAAGAGAAAATATTCATCAAGCTACGTAAAGAACAAAGACAGGGTGGCGTCTTTATTTTCCTCAAAACATGCTGCTTGGGTTCTCAGAAATGTTAGGATCACTCTTAGATTTCATGGCACCTTTTCATATCTATCGACATTATATGAGCAAGATCACCCTTTACTGGTAGGTTCTTCTTAATATTTCTTCTTGTTTATAAGTTATTCTTTGAAAAACCTTCGGTTTATAATTATGTTAACATATGAAGTGTATGGACTGTTCATGGTTGTTCGTCCAGAGCATTTATGATCAGTCTTTATATTTACTTATATAAAGACTGATCAGAAGTCCTGGGGTTTTCTTCCATTTGATTTCTTGAGCTTCACAGTTACTCATATAATGGTATTGGCCACCTATCCTTTTAAGAAAGAGCAGTTATTCATTCGACAAATATCTTGACATACCTTTGAAGTTTTAAAATTAACATAGATGGGCCGAAGGCCTCATTTTATTTATTAGAGGACACTGCATTGGTTCGATTATCACTAACATCAAAACTTTTTCAAAAACATTTAAAAAAAATCATTACAAAATACTTAATAAAGTTTAATAAAGTACCATGCCCTCACAGTAGCCCTTTGTTTTTTACCCATGACCGTTTCTACTTCCACAATAGTTTCACACATTACCCTTTGCAACCCAGGATATTGGCCCTAGTGTAAGGCAGAGGATCATTTTCGCATCTGGAACCCACGGCTAAAGTCAATGGCAAAATCCCCAGAAGTCCGATTTTTCTCAAATAAACATTAAAACATTTTAGCACCTCACAGAAACTTAAAATTTTTCAATATAATCTAGCTATTGTGTACTATTATTTTGATATCAGCTTTCCCCATAATAAGCCTGGGCCTAGGGCCCACCCGGCCCCATCATCGCGCACGCGCACTCCAACCCAAAATAAGGTGTGCCAAAACACCCACTATAGATAACTATTTCCACACATTCTGCCATTACTTCCATTTTACTCCAAAATCACACATATAGTGCGTTTCATATTCAAATACAATTATAAACACCCTAACTTACGGAAAATCCTTCTTCCCCTTTTCGTAAACGCACCCATCCCCGCTTTATTCCACTAAAACCCCATCCAATATGTCTCGAGAATTGGCTCTACTGAAAGAGTTGGAAAACTTGAAAAACTTAAATGCCGCCGTGGATCTGCTCCTTGAATCTGTTCAAAAAGTCAACTGCGATGTCACGGACTCGAAAAAGGCCACCGATAACTCCGCTGCGTTGCTAGAAGATTGGGTCCAAATCCTCAACCAGACGCGTTTTGTAAGTGAGTCACTTCGAAATCCCGAATGGAAAGGAACGCCAGAAGCCGACACCGACGACGCCACCGACGCATCTTTAAGTAAGGAACGTCAAATTGAAGCCGAACTTATGGCAATGGAGGCGGAAAATGACCGTCTAGCGAGAAATTTACACTCGGGAACTTCACCGAAAAGAAGTCCCAAACGTGCCCGTCATTAAACTACTGTCAGGTACATTTCAGGATACCATCATTGCCTAAAGCTACTAACTCTTGTCTACCCCAACCTATTTCTTAACTTATCTCTTTTACTTCGTTTATTTCTTAACTTATCTCTTTTACTTCGTTTATTTCTTAACTTAATAACATAAATTCATCGTTAACATAACATATATTGAACACCACACGCTTCAACATTACTTGAAAACACTGGTGATCAAGTCTCCAGAGTCCACCGAATCACCATCCTTGATCAAAATGTCCCCCACCTTACCACTGACGGGCGAACTAATGATCATCTCCATCTTCATAGCACTCAACACGGCAATAGGATCTCCCTTCTTGACCTCCTGGTCCTTCTTGACACGCGTCTCGATCACCACACCGGCCATTGGTGCACCCACTTCGTTTGGTTGCGTGGCCTTTGGTCTCGAAACAGTCTCGACGGAAACCTTCTTGTCTTCGATGGTCACAGATCTCATCTCACCATTCAACTCAAAGAACACCTCACGAGTACCAGTGGCCTTGGAGATCTCGCCCACTGCCAACAATTTGATCACCAAGGTCTTACCTTGCTCAATGTCAACCACCATTTCTTCACCAACATCCAATGGCTTCAAGAAATAACGTGTGGCCAATACAGACAAGTCACCGTATTTCTCAAGAATGCCACGGAACGCCTCGTACACCTTAGGGTACATCACGTAGGAAGCAATGTCGGTCTCTGAGATTCTGTCGCCATAACGAGACGCCAATTCTTCTTTGATTTGAGCAAAGTCAACTGGCTTCAACGTCAATCCTGGTCTCTTGTCCAACTTGGCTCTCTTGTTACCCAACATGTTGGTTCTCAATGGCTCGGGGAATCCACCGTATGGAGTTCCCATCAATCCTTCCATGAAGTCCAACACCGAGTCGGGGAAGTCCAACTCAGGAGCCAATTTCAACACATCCTCCTCGGTCAAATTGTTTGACACCATGAATTGCGCCAAGTCTCCGACAACCTTCGAAGTAGGCGTGACCTTGACGACATCTCCCAAAAGACGGTTGGCGACCTTGTAGTTTTCCTTGGTCAACAACCACTTCTCGCCCAATCCCAATTGTTGCGCTTGGAAAATCAAGTTGGTCAATTGACCACCAGGAATCTCGTGCTGGTACACCTCTGGGTCTGGTCCCTTCAAGTCA
Source organism: Metschnikowia lachancei (assembly GCA_030572615.1). NCBI lineage: Eukaryota > Fungi > Ascomycota > Pichiomycetes > Serinales > Metschnikowiaceae > Metschnikowia > Metschnikowia lachancei. Next base: position 4,043 of record JAJMAK010000205.1, on the reverse strand, counting down.
GCCTCGAAACAAGAGTACAACAATCTCATCTGGGCCCAGTAGTTATCCAATTCTCTCACCAAGTTCTCATCCAAACCATGGTTAATATCACCCTCAAAAGAAGCAATCAATGCACTGATTGATGGCTGAGAAGTCATTCCGGACATAGCGTTGGAGGCAGCGTCGACAACATCGGCACCTGCCTTGGCGGCAGCATCCATACTGGCAACACCAGTACCAGCAGAGTCGTGAGTGTGGACGTGGATAGGCAAGTCTGGGTACTTGGCTCTGATGGCACCAACCAAAAGAGAAGCGGCCTTTGGCTTCAAAGTACCGGCCATATCTTTGATACCCAAGAAGTGGGTGCCCATCTCAACAATTCTGTCAACAACAGTCAAGTAGTACTCCAAGTTGTACTTCTTACCCACTTGCAACATGTCACCAGAGTAGCAGACGGTAGCCTCAATGACACCACCAGCTTTTCTGACAGCATCCACGCCAACCTTCAATTGCTCCAAATCATTAAGAGCATCAAAAACTCTGAAAATGTCCACACCATTGTCCTTGGCTTGTTGGACAAATTGGTCGATGGCGTTGTCTGGCAAAGAAGAGTAGGCAACACCGTTGGCACCTCTCAACAACATCTGGAATGGGATGTTTGGCACCAATTCCCTCAACTTTCTCAAACGGACCCATGGGTCTTCGTGAAGGAATCTCATGCTGACATCGAAAGTGGCACCACCCCAACATTCCAAGGAGAATGCACCGTTCAAAGCATAAGAAGTGGTAGGCGCGATGTTCAACAAGTCAATAGTTCTGACACGAGTGGCCAACAACGACTGGTGGGCGTCTCTCCAAGTAGTGTCAGTAATCAAAGTTCCGTTGTAGGATCTGACTCTTTTGGCAAACTCTTCAGGACCGACCTCAAGAAGAACTTGTCTCCAGCCTCTTGGCTTAACAGGAGCATCCACGTCAATAGCAGCACCGGTCTTTGGGTCGTGCAAGGTTGGGATTAAAGCATCGGTGGTAAGCTTTGGAAGACCAACTTGACCAGCAATGGAAGAGCCGTTAACAGCCAAGTCACCGAGGTACGACAACAACTTTGTTGCTCTGTTCTGAGAACTCATCATCTGGAACAAAGAAGGAGTGTCGTCGATGAAAGTGGTCCAGCAGTCACCCTTGATGAAAGTCTCATTTGTAAGCATTGCCAACAAGAATGGGATGTTGGTCTTGACACCTCTGATTCTGAACTCGATCAAAGCTCTCAACATCTTTCTTCTAGCAATCTCGTAAGTGGAACCGGAACAAGAACACTTGACCAACATAGAGTCGTAGTGAGGCGAGATAACGGAACCGGCAAATCCATTTCCACCATCCAATCTAACACCATTTCCACCAGCGGAACGGTACACCTCAATCTTACCGGTGTCAGGCTGGAAGTTCTTTGCAGGGTCCTCGGTGGTGATTCTACACTGGATGGCGAAACCACGGGTAGTGATTTTGTCCTGGAGCAACCCCAATTGTTGCAAAGAAGCACCCGCGGCAATCTGGATCTGGGCAGCCACAATATCAACACCGGTGATTTCTTCGGTGATGGTGTGCTCGACCTGGATTCTTGGGTTGATCTCAATGAAGTAGTGTCTGTTCTGAGTGTCAACAAGGAACTCGGCGGTACCGGCGTTTCTGTAGTTAGCCGACTTGGCCAACTTCACTGCATCGGTCAAAATGGCGTCACGCACCGACTTTGGCAAGTTTTTGGCTGGGGCAATCTCAACCACCTTCTGATGTCTTCTCTGCACGGAGCAGTCTCTCTCGAACAAGTGGATGACATTACCGTAGCTGTCTGCGAGCAATTGGACTTCAATGTGCTTTGGTTTGTCCAAGAATCTCTCAATGAAACAGGTACCGTTACCAAAAGAAGTCAAAGCCTCGGATCTTGCTCTAGTGAAAGCGTCCTCGATAGAGTCACCCTCTCTGACAACTCTCATACCACGGCCACCACCACCAAAGGCAGCCTTGATAATGACTGGGTAGCCGTACTTCTCGACGAAAGCCTTAGCTTCCTCAGTAGAATCAATTGGACCTGGGGTACCTGGAACAACAGGCACATTGTTGGAAATGGCCAAGGTTCTTGCGGACACCTTGTCACCAACAGCGTCGATGGTCTCATGAGAAGGACCGATCCAAGCGATACCGGCCTCCTCAACCTTTCTGGCAAAGGTGGAGTTCTCGGAAAGGAAGCCGTAACCGGGGTGGATCATGTTGACATTGTGCTTCTTGGCAATGTTGATGATCTCGTCAATCTGCAAGTAGGCCTGGACAGGAGAAAACTGGCCCTTCTTGCCAATGACATAAGACTCATCAGCCTTCAATCTGTGCATCGATAATCTGTCCTCATGTGCATAAATGGCAACAGTCTGCATGGACAACTCATGTGCCGTTCTGAAAATACGGATAGGAATCTCTCCACGGTTGGCCACAAGGATCTTGTTCATGGGGCCCAACACCGTAGACTCCTTTCTCATTCTGTTGAGCTTGCCTTTTTGGTCGTTATCATGTTCTGCGGGGGAAGACATGGTAGGAGGCTAAAATATATCAAGTATTAAAGCCAATAAGTTAGGAATCTGAAACAATTAAAAAAAAAAGTTCTTTGTGCTGGTTTCCGGGAAAAATTGACGAGTATATATACTTCTTCAGATAAGCTCTCGTGGTGGCACTGCAGAGGGAGTTCGCTTTGTCTGATTTTTTTTTTCGTTGCTCTTCCGCGAGGTGGAATCTGCCTGTACAATGAGAAGTGACAGTTGCCTGGTTGCAGATCAGCTGGCGGGTTCGTCAAGCAGGGGGGAAAGAATATACTTTTTATCTTAAGGAACCACAAAAGGATAATGTGTTTCGATAAGAAGAAAGTTAAATAGTAAAGTCGTATAGACTGAGGAAAGAAGAGCTATGTGTAACAGAAAAGAAAAAGGAAAAGAAGAGAAAAAGAGAGGAGGAAAGGAGAAAGCAGTTTTCGATCCGGGCGGATGTGCCGCTGTTTATATACGGGGCAGGGCGGCAGATTGGGCCCAGCTCCATTTTTCACTTTCCGCTCCACCTGGGACCTGTCTGCACGTGTTGCGGAGTGATCGGAGTTGCAGTTCCTCTCGCAGCAAAGGTCCGACGGACCCCAACGGAATTGAAATTAGTAGATGGATTTAACGGGAAAGAAAGTAGAACTACGATTTCTTTTTAGGGGGGTTATATAAGAGGGGTTACCTTTTTCAATTTATTGTTGGAAATAATGGGAAGCTAATGTTTGTTGTTGAAGTACGGTGATTACTTTTTCTTGATCTTTATTTGCCGATAGCTCGGGTAATGCGGCTCGCCCTACTGCGACAAGCCAAAGCAACGGGCCAAGACAGGAAAGCCAAAACAAAATAAGTCATCATGGATACCCATAATTTTCAATCAAGAGGATCAAAGTCGGAAATATGGCTAAATAATCAACAAAATCAATGCCGTGGAAGTTTCAAAATTGCTTCAAGGGAAAATATCATGGGTCTGGTGAACTTGTCCGTCAACACTTTGCTCTGAAATGACCAGTTGGATGCGCCCGCACTGACGTCGATTGGGTTTCTACAGTACTGAGGCAGAGTCGGGGAAAGACACCAGGCCTTCTCAATCAACCAGAAGAAAATTACAAAACTGCCATGCTCCTTATTCTATTAACACCACCAATGAGGGAAGATACATTTTTCAGAATAGAAATTCCGAAATCCCAAATCTTCAAACCCCCAAATCCCCAACCCATCATAGATGCCACGCCGTTTCGCGTCCAGGTTTTCCACGGAACTTCGGAGTTGAGTCATACAAACTCCGACACCATTGTGCAGTACCAGATTCAACGTTCTGCATACCTCACCTCAACAGTGCGCACTGGCCCATATGATTGGACGAAGATATCCGGCCATGGACGAAGCGAAGTCGCAGTCATCGTCAGTGCATACCTTGTGTGATGGGGTGTTTCGGAGTTTAATGTGCGCTGTGATAAGATTACATTGTAACCTTAAAAACGCAACATTCCC
>JAJMAK010000204.1:0-28461 GCA_030572615.1 Metschnikowia lachancei | reverse complement strand
TCTATAATATCACGCAGAAGATCTGAGAGATTGTCGTCCAAATACTCAAGGTGGTTTTTGGCCTTTATATCGGCGCCGATCTGAACAAATTGAATCCCAAAAGAATTCGCGAGTGCATTATGTTTCTCCAAGTTCTTCACGATCCAACGCACCACAGTTTCCACATCATCAGTAAATTCACCATCCGTAATGGCTATGACATTCACAGGTTTTGTCCTGATTGGATCGAAGTCTCTGAAATATTCATAAGCAATTTGTTGGAGCTTACGCCCCATGTTGGTCAGCCCTGAAGGCGGTGCACTATCAAACGCACGAGCAATTTCTTCTGGAGAGCACCCTAGGTATCCCTGTGGCCTGTTGATAAAATATAAATCCTGCCCATCTTCGTCCCACTCAGCACACAAGTTGCTGAAGGACACCAATGCGTCCCGAGCACTGGGCCACGGCACAATCCCTGAATTTTTCTCTTTCCATGACATCAGACTGCTATCATCAACAAGATAGACAATATCATATCCTTTAAGTGCACTCAACTGTGATTCTGGAATCAGACTTGTGGTGATTGCGCGTGGAACATCCCGAGGAGGATAAGTAGACTTACTGGTGACTGGAGTATACGGTGGCGGCAGTTGCAAAGACATTTTCTCTTATGTTTGCAGAAAAAGGAGAATCAAAAAGGGCAGACAATAGAAAAAAGCCTTGTCTGAGATTGTTTATTTATCCACGATTTCCGTATACGGACATAATTTTTGAAACCCCTAGATTTCTGTGGGCCTGAAAATGTGTGACTGCGCACAGCCCCGGTCTACGAGAACGAGGAAAATATGACGTATCATGCAGATAATTGTAACCACAGGATTTAGAGACTTTGACATTGAAGGTAATATTTGCATCAAGACAGATAATAATTAATTCTTTTTCAAAAGAGTATGTATTACCAAATGCTAAAGTAGCGTTTTTTTTTCGGCGATGGGACGAGTACTGGTAGACTTGCTAGAATATATAAGAGCTCCCTGGAAGAAAGTAGTTATTAAATATTAGACATTCTTTCTAAAAATGAGAAGGCCAGTCTTGAAAAGACACTTTAGAAAGGTGTGCCGATTTAGGAGGAGACTTAATAACTGATGCATAAGAAGTGAAACTCAAAACTGTGTTAAAGGCAAGTGATTAGTAGGCATGGTTCCACACGGCAACTACATTTCCAATATGCATTCAGCATCAGTTTTCAAATAATCGGAGTTAAGGGTAGTTGAAATGCATTCAAGTGTTCCATGGAAGCTATTAGTTCTCTATTTAAAGTATTTTTTGTTGAGAAGTTTTAGAAACACGAAGGTCAGAAAAGAATCAGGGGTCACCAAAAATTTGTTGGAGATCTAAACAGATACCAAGTTAACTTGTTATCATAGATAAATAGATCTGACTTCAATGAATTAGATTAATATTTGCTCAATTCTTTAGATTCTTTTCTAGACTGCTTCAAGATATTGACATTTACTACAAAGCTCAAATGCGCCATTCATTAACGCTCTCAGGATGAAGGGAAGAATATTCTCCTATCTTCCGAGAATCAGCTGAATTCTTTTACTGTAAATTTCTAGATTTATAGGTTCCTTCTTTTATACATACTCTTCATATTCCACATAAATACACATGAAAGCCAAATACATCTCTTTGACCGCCGCGCTTTATAAGGTGCTACGTTGTAATTATCCGCGAGATAGGCTGGCAGGGGTTGGTTTCCCCACCCTTTTTGTGGCCCCAAAATGTGGGTATTTAAGGGGGTTTCGCTTTTTTTTTTAAAAATGTTTTTCTGCTCCATACCATACTCTTCTTATTTTAAACTGGAAAAAGGTAAACTATTTTGAACTTCTGATTCAATGAGAAGTACTCAAACCCTAATCACCACCAACGTTTTGCAACATAATTAATAACCCACCTATTAGTCAGACTCTGGCGCAAAAACCTTGAATGATTAGGCCATGAAATCCTCAACTTTCGAAGAAACAATCACGTGCCATACCACCTCTAATAACAGTGACGCGTGCTTCTATATACCAGAAGGTTCGCTTACGTCTTGAGAGTCTTTTGTAAAGACAAATTATTTCAAGTAAAAATCAAAGTGGCTACAAAGACAAGCTAAACAACAAAGCCATCCAAGAAGTCTTCAAAGAAACACAAAAAGGGTATGAAAGCACAAAAGGCCCCCGAAAGGACAAACGAAAGGAAATAGCTCAGGTAAGATTTGGAAATTTGGCGGGCTCGAATGTTACGGCACCACCCAGGATCACAAATAACACAATAAGAAGTCCCCTTATGGTGAGAAAGCTTGCGGATTCTTAGTTGATTTAAGTCTGACTATATATCCATGGAAATTTCTGAAACTAACCAGTAAATAATAGATTCCAAAGTTGTGCCTCCCATATTGGCTAATTCTCCATTAAAGACTTCTGTTGTGGCTGCGGGGACACTTTCTGCAGGGGGGCAGTAAAAGGATCAAGGAATTTGCTCCTAATAAGGCCACCGTGGATCTAGAGAAGCTTGGGGAGAAACCCCCAGTAAGCATAATTTCTCAAAAGAAACAAAATATTACTTTGAGCCGGGTTCAACCGTTTCTCTTTCGGGGATGGGAAAGAGCATTTGTTTCTAAGGGGCTATTAAGTAAGCTAACCCAAACTCAAAGAATGGAATATGGAAAGATGGGTCAAGATCAGTAAAGAAACAATGATATTTTACGACTCATTTTTTGAATTATTTCCTTACATGTCACTGTCTTTGAAGTCGAAAGAAATGAACTTGCTATCAACAGTACTTGCTTAATATTAAAAACCGCTTGAAAAAGAATTAGCTAAAGGAAATAGTTCATATAGATTAATAAACGATTGTTTTGCAGGATGATGTTCACAAAAGAAATCTGTTAAAGGTAGCAGAGCACTCAATTTAGACTCGAGACCCATGTATTTAAGCTTATGCTGAGAATGATGTTTGTTCGAAAAAAAATACACAATTAAAAAATGCTTCTTTAATTGATCGAAATAGGCATAATATTTCTGTTATCTATCAGAGGTCACCCTTTTTCTTGAACATTAACTCTGCGCATATGTCTTGTCTGAAATAGGCAAGTTATATGCGACATGTAATTCCACCATCTGTAACGGTCTAAAGCAATACTCTAAAATTTAATCAGTTAAAGTTCTATTAGATTACATAAAAGTGTTTTCTGCAGACGCCAACTATTCTAATAAAGCGAACACGGCAGCACAAGTAAACTCTGCATTCTGACTCTAATACTTCACGTATTATTCTTGTAATGTCAGCAGGAATGTCTGTTGAAACTCTAGGCACTACTCCATTGAAAAAGCTTCTATCCAAGCCACTACTAAATATTTCAGTCTTTACTGCCTCCATGGTAAGATGGGGCGGGAGATTGTTCTATGCCTCAAGAGAAGCTCCTAACAAAAACACTTTCCTTTCCTGCATAATTTTGCATACATATTCTTTTACGGAGAAAGGGTGTGTACAAGAAAATAAATTATTGAAGGCTTGAAGGATTTCGTTATGATACCTTATTTAATTCTTTTATTATTTCTTGTATCCTTGCTGTCCGTGATGATCTAGTTTGTAAGCTGAATCAGTGTGCAAGATGCTGGGGTAAGTATTCATTCTCGCAACTGGCTGCTGCGGCTGCAAATGTGAACGAAGAAAAGATTAAAAAAGAGCCAGCACTTTCTTTCCCCCTACATCTTTCAGAGTCGAAAATAAGCACAGAAATAAATATGCATGTCCACTATTCACGCTGGTAAGGTATTCTCCTTGATGTTTTTTTTAGTATGTCGATTTCTTTTGCAATGTTCACATACAAGAAACCCACTTTTTTCCCTCCTTTTTCTTCTCGGAAGAAATTTCTTATGCTGAAGAAGCCAACTGGTCGACCACTTTCTTTGGCCACAAAATTTTACTATATAATAAAATGGTCCCCCGGAAAAAATACCACCTTTTTGTTTCATCAACAACACTTAAATTCCAAAGAAAACTTTGATAATGACATTCGCTTCCAAGTTTCGCCTTGGCTCTAAGACTCCTGTGACTCCTACTAAATCCATGAAAGATTCTGATCCCTCGGATCCTTCCACAGCCAACACCAGAAAGACTTTAGAAAGAAAGTTTCGCTGGGGAAGAAATACCGCGTCTTCTTCTGGAAAAACCTTGCCGCAAAAGACGACCTCCGGTGCAAAAGAAGTTGGTGCTAACTCCAAGATAACTCGTCTTCCAAAGTGGATGCAAAAGCCACTGAAAGCACTTGCCACAATTTTTGAGAAAAGGACCGGTGCTAATGACGCAAACAAGGAAAGTTCAAAGCATAAGGGCTTGGATTACGAACACGACATTTCTTCTGTGACCCAAAAAAAGGTTCATCTCGAATTGGACTTAATGACAGCTGGAGAGTTTAATCTTTTAACTTCCACTAGCGCGAAAAACTCGAATGAAGCAGCCAATGATGTTTCTTTCTTTATGGAAGATGGAGGGCTTTTCAAAACAGCAAGCGAGATGGGCAACTTTCAACACACCACGGACTCATTTGAGAGAAGATACGACGAAACTTCTGCCCATTGTGAGCAAGAGAATTATTCAGTTTCTAAACCCGTATTACATATTGAGCTTCCTTCAAGTGCTGATCTGGTATTTAAGAGTGATGACTCTTTTTATGAGCGGAAGAAAAACCAGCCATATGATACTATCTCATCACCAATATCTCTAGCAAGTTATGAGAGTTTCAACTGGCACATTGACTTTCACGAGGTCAACGATGTTTACGAGTACAATATGTCCGAGAACGAAGACTCCCCACAAAGTTTGGATTTGCAAACTGATGCAGCCACAGTTCAGACGACTGAATCTTTGAATCTGTCTCATTTGAGATCCCCGCTTGGATTTTTCTGGGAACTCAAGCTTGTGAGAAAAATCCTTGACAGAATTAAGAGGAAAAATGTACGTCATGAAAACCATGAAAAACAGCCAGCGGGACAATCTGAAGCTCAAATTTCTCCAGTATGTGTGTACAAGTGTCAAGCAAGGGGTCCACTTGCCCAAAATGTTCCTTTAAACTACATAATCCAGTCACTTTACTACCGTCAAAGGCGCCAAACCTTTCTCGAGGCCGAAAAATTGGAGGTAAGAAATAAAGCCAAAAAGAAGTCCAAAGCTATGTCTATCATTCGCCAAATCAAAAAAGAATTCCTGTTCTGGAAGGGAGTTTTCAGAACAGTCCTTTTTGCTCGGCCCTCTCGGCTGGCGAGAGAAAAATCCGAGGAAAAATTATGGTACGTGCTTGCTCTAGAAAATATAGCACAGTGCCAGCGTTTCAGACTGGAGTATTTAAGAAACGAAGGATTATCACTCTTTGTTGACGCCATGAAAAAAATGCAGGGTTCTTCCGCTTTGGGCACACTTGTTATAAACTTTGCTGATGAGGACGATGGTGTTACTTCAAAGTGTTTTCGCAAGACTTTCTCGGACATCGAGGCGTTTTTGAATGACCCTTCTGGCCTCAAAATAACCCAAGCTACTTTTTCACGGAAAAAATTCAAAACTTTTTCGCTGAATGATAGAGTAACATTGGACAGAGTATTGGAGAGCTTGACTAATATGTGTAAGCAAAAGGTGGAGGAGCTCAAACTAGACCCAGAAGTGATGAATTTTGGGGAAAATCTTGAGCTTTTCCGTCACTATTTCGACTTTTATCGCAACCACTATGCCAGTGCTGCAACGAAACAAATCATCAGCTATGTTTATGAGTTGGCGGAGCTCAGACAAGAGACGTTTTCTATATTCAAAGCTTTATGTTACATGGGCAACTACTATGCTCGTGTTCTTGAATATCTCAGCATTTCAATGGGTTCGGCAGAGAACTTACTTGCTGCCGAAAGCATGTTGTCCGTGTTGATTACTCAACTTACCAACATCAAGTCTCTGTTGGGAAAATTCCAGCGTGCTACTTTCCAGATGAGAGAAGGAGTCAGTGACTACATCGTCCCTATGGTTAGCCTTGCACATCAAGCCATAAATATTAGAGCTGAGTGTTCAGATATATACAGAGAATTCTGCCAGACTAGTATGGCAAAATCCTTGGGTATGGTCACGTTGAACAGGTCTACGAAGTTTGTCAAACTTTTAGACGAGCTGGAATTCTTGGAAAGCCGCAAGGAAGCAATACAAACTGAATTGTTTCAAGATTCGTTGGATGATCTAAACCAATGGCAAGAAATTGTTGGCAAAGTACAGATCGAGCTCGAAATTAATATTTGGAGCTTCTTTAATGCCATCTCCAACAAACAGTTGCGTATACAACGACCAATTCCCAGAATTCTTACCGGGCCCCAATATCTAGAGCAACGGTCTATGGAGTTATGTGATTCGCTGAGTGAAACTTTGGGCGACGAAGTTTCTGAGCTTTCCGTAATATCGTCTGATATATAGGATATGGTCAGGTTTTAAAAACTTGAAAATAGTTCAAAATTCCCCAGCTTAGCAGAGAAGTTGAAGTTTGAAAAACATTACTGCCAGCTTTATATTATGAAGATCATGTACTACACCTTTCTAATACATTAACAAGATTAACAATTATGTAGGCGGATAGGAACAAATTTGCACAAAGAAAAGACCCACTAAAGATTAGGAGAATTATTGATGAAAATACCGTTGTAAATATTTATCTCACTAAATCACTCTTATACATTAATTGAGTAGAAGTATTAGCGTCGCGACTCGCGATATAGCGACCACGAGAAAAAACGGCCTTTTATGGATAATGATGAGAGTTTGAGAAGTTGCTCAGTATCTTATTAATGGTAAAGTTTTTCTGAAAAATTGTTTTACTTATTTCTATAGGTCACAATGCGTACCAGGTTAGCGACGCCTTGTGCGCTCCAGGTATCCCGTGTATGAGGTCAAAATCACCTCAAGAAGATTTCAACTTAAAAGAGCCATAGTTTGATGTAATATTCTGCTAAGAAAAGTTTAAAATAGCACTTAGATTAAAGATTAACCAGAAGTAGCTGGGAATTATTGACTATCAGGAGAAATAACATTATAATGCCATCAAGGCAGTAATTATGAAGTTGGATTTTTGGCAGACACACAACAAGAACCCGTGTCATTCGACAGCAAGTATTTCCCCCAATACACTCTAAAGTTAGTAGTGTGGTAAAAATAAACCACGCTAAAAACCATGAGACGAGCCATTGAAAATTGTAGAGGCCCATACATACATGCCATACAAAATAATACCAGAATGAGCCATAGTTATACTCGCGCGTCGTTTCAGGTGGCTTCTCGGTTACGCGAACTTTAGTGTGGCGAGCATGTGGCACGCGAAACTGGAGAGGCCAAAACGAGACACACCCAAACAAAGAAATTAAACAACGGGAAAATTATACTAGTGTTTGTGAAAGAAAAAGTCAAAATTTTCAACCACTTGATAAAAAAAAGTGACTGGTTTTTCCGTGTGATATTAGCCATCTATTTTTTCCTTTGATGTCTGCTCTCTAATCCTATTGTGTGGAACTGAGCACACCCCTAGCAAATTCGCACATACCCCTCGTAAGACGCTCCGACTCCGGTGGTGTGACTTGCATTATCTTCCCCGCTCATTGCCACCTCTCCAAACTACCCTTTCTTATCACACAAATTACGATATCTCTATACCAAAACCCCCAAACCCCTATTTTAAAGAGAAAATTCCACTAGATATATATTTTTCTGGACAAACCATATAATTCACCCGTGCTTGTTAAATTTACTCAACTTTACTGCACATCCCTACTGTGATCGGGTCTCCTTATCGCGGCGCTTATCTGCTCACAGCCCTAAAAAAAATAGGCCCCAAACAAACAAGGAGCAAATAACAATTCAACCTCCACGAAAAACAGAAGAAAACCAAAAGAAATTAAGAATATTTACCTCAAAGTTGAATTATGAGTAGAGATTCTGTTCAGTCGCCTGACTCGTCGGCGGCTTTCCGCAGACTTCTCTCTTCCCACCACTCAGTTTATAACGCGCTCACAGACCCTCTACTTGAATGCACGCTGCCGCTGCCCCCACATTCTTCCACGAAAGAACGAGCCCTGACTCATTCACAGGAACCCTCAGAAAATACAAAAGAAGAAAAGCCTCAAAATTTCCAAAAGAATGATCTAGAAGACTCTTACGGGTCTTTCCTGTCATGGCAGCCGATTAATTTTCCCTCCATTCATGGGATGGCAAGGCTGATGCGTATTTCTTCACCATTCGCGTACAACGGCTCCCGCCCAACGAGCGCCTCTATCTTATCGAACTCCACTGATGAAGAATTTCACCCAGAGTCACTTGTACTTGTACCTGCACTTCGGAAACAGATCTCGCCCCAGGTCTTAATCTTTGAGACCGACGAGGAGGACGATGCAGACGATGAAATTGCTTTTGCAGAAAACCATAAGAATACGAAAGCCACCCTCGATGATGGCAGGCCCACTATAACTTCCAGTAACTCACAAAAGCATGCTTCCGGGAGAACGGATCTGCTGCAAACTTTCATCATGCCGAAGTTATTACTTTCTGAAGAGATCGAAACTTTTCAACTTACAATTGTAAGCTCGATGAATACAATTTTGAATGACGAGATCGAATTCTTGATTGATTTTATCCAGCAAAACTTGGATTATTCGTCGTATCGTTTGAGTATTACCCACATCCCCCTTGCAAAACCACCACTGTTGAATGAGATTTCTATATCACGAAATTCTAATCTATTGCTTGCCATAAACGACGGATGTGTGTGGCTCTCTGTGCTTATAGGTTCATTGGCGGGTGGTCCTACTGGCAGGGATATGTTGCCTGATTTCGCTGTTGTGAACTTATTGACATCAAATTATTTTGCTAATCTCTTTGATATTATACGCAGTTTGAAACCCCATCAATGCATCAAATCCCCTTCTTTGAGAGATACAGCATTTTTGAGTAAGATCAAACATCTTATTGAGAAAGAGTTAACTAAGAATAAGAGTTCTGCAAAATTGCATTCCCATGAAGTGCACGACAATAATACTCATATTTATGAGAGCTCCTCACTGTGCAGAAGTTTGTCCGAATCAATCGACAAACCTGACTATAGGAAAATGGAGAGAACAATACGCCATGAGATGGTTTTCTCTCCGGAGTTCCACGCAGTTGATCCGTTGCGTCTATCTTCAAGCTTGTGCCGTTTGAGTATTCTAGTTACTTCTTTGGGCGAATACTTTGAATTTGGGTCATCTGATATCAACCTCACAACTTTTTCAGTATTGCATCGTGAAACATTGTGGTTTTTCTGCAGTTTTTCAGTGGGGATTGGATTAGGATTCACGTTGAATGCTCTTCAAGTATTCAAAATTTTACGAAGCACATTGTTTGTAAGTGCTTCGTCGTCGCCAGAGTCTGCTTTGAAACCACCTCCAAGAGAATTGTACACCAGTTTGATAGCAAAGAAGATTTCGAAAGTTTCTGACCACGTGACGACCCGTATTGAGGACTTCCTGACACGCGTGATCGAAATCTTCTCAAACTATGAAATGTGGGGCATGTCTAATTTTGAAAATATGGGTCGAGCTATGAAAAGAGCGAGCAATGCCGCTTTTGACTTGGCAATGTGTGGCTTATCAAGGATAGGATACTTGATTCAGGTGTGGATTGAGTGAAGACGTGGATGTTTGGAAAATATGAAAATTTGTCTGGCTCTCCTCAGTTGCAGGCCAATAGGAAGCTAGTGAGTTTTTGTGAAAACACAATTAATGGTTATTTTTATCAATGAAATCTGTGAATGGTAATATTGGTTTATGTACAGAGGCGCCTCAACTTGTCATGAAGCTCACGTTCTTGTAGAAGTCCAACATTGGATTCTCGCCCTTTTTCGTCGTTGTCGCATCGACGTCTGCCCATTGATGAAGGAAGTCTTTGTGCAGCTCAACCTTTGCCAACTTGCCTGTGCACCTTTTATACAAATCAGAGGCAAGATTAAAGTCGGTGGGAAACATAATGTCGAAGTACCCTTGGTGGCACATGTGTGTAGACACATCTACCATCTGATCCTTAATGATGGTTTGCACCACGGGTGCATTATAGTATCCAGGCATGGTGTTCGTCAAGCTGTGGAAATCAGAGCTGATTAAAGAATGGTGTGGGAACCTGTGCTTAAGAATCTGGAAGAAGTGGAGAAGCCTCGTTGGAATGAATTCACCTGGAGTCAAATTATCTTTTAAAGGAAACAATCTGTTGGTCCAAGTTAATTTACGTGTGGAGTGGAGGAGAGGGTGAATATTGTCCTTGTTTGTGATGAAGGGCACCATGGACTGCAACTTCTTAAGGTTTCCTTGAAAGGTTTCCACCTGGGGCAAAATAGGATGGTCACCATTCTCCCGTAGTTGCAAGAAAGCATTAGTATACTCGCTCAATTGGGGCGTGTAGAACTGATAAAAGTCACCCTCATTGTCGATGAGAACATGTCCCTCGTATGGTTCACCCGTGGTGGCATCGTATCGGACAATGTCGTGGGCAAAATTGTCAAAAACTTCTAATGCAATAAAGAAACATGGCTGGTCGACGGTGGTATCCCATTTAAAGATGGATTTGTTGATGATTTCGAGTTTGCGCGAGTCCAAACCACGAGAAATCAACTTTTCTTTGAGTGCCAGCGAGAACTGCTTGGCTGCCAACTGCGACGAAATTTCAATGATCTTATACTGCGTGCGGGCATATATGTCTGGCTCGGTCCTTTTGATGTAGCTCAAAACATTGCACATCAAGGTTCCGTTTCCACCTCCCATCTCGTAGATCACCAAGTCCTCGTAGGGATAACAGCCATTGAGCTTATAGTTGACAATAATATACCTTGCTAAAGCCTCTCCATAATATGGAGAAAAGAGCTCTGTTGGCGTGTGCCATAACTGGAGAGACTTTTTCGATTGGGGGAGTTGGCCCGTGGCCACCACGTCCTGTGTACGCACGATCTTGGCATATTTGGCCATTTTCGAGTCCGAAGGCTTTGGCGCAAGCGTTGGTTCTTTTTCCAAGATCGAAAGCTCGGTTGAAGCAGACGCGTGCTCTGTAGAATCGGAAAAACTGGCGTTCTCCGGGTTATGATCATACTGGGAGTATGCATTTTCCCATTGCTCCATGAATTGGTCCACGTCTTCGATATTGTTATAGTCGAAAGGTTTTTCTGTGTGAAAAATCTCCACCTCTTTCGAGAAGTACCCATAATAAGGGTTATATAGCGAGTCCTCGATGAAATCTGACACAAGCATTTTTGTCTTGCGAGGCCTGTGCTTCATTCTGGCCAACCGGGCCGAATTCGTCAGTGGATACTTATCAAACACATCCTGTGGTTTCTGATCTTGGAAAGGGTAGTTTGTTGCATTGCGGAACATCTTTTCTAATACATTCAACGAACCGTTGGTCTCTTGGAGGGGATGTGCCTGTGCATCCATAGTTGCAGGCCTTGTTTCGGCTGAATTATCGATATTTCTACGGTGGCTTGCCCCAAACCCAGCCCTGGACCCCAACCCGGTTCTCAGCAGAAGCTTCTGCAAATGGTGGTTCACTTTGAACGCAAAAGTCTCTGGAGTGATTGAGTACTCGTGGTGCCGAGTATCTTTCTCTTCCTTCAACGGGCCTTTAGCTAGTTTCTGGAAGAGACGACGTCTGAACGTCAACAGTGCACAAGGTCGAAGCATTACCATATGTGGTTTTATATTGCTTTTTAGCATCAAAAGAATTCGCGTATTTGCGTATTTTTGGGTGTTTTGCTTAAAAGATGTGATGGGTATAACCGTATAGGTGAGCGCAGAGCCATGCATGTGTGCCAATGTACGTGCGAAGCGAGGTGAGAGGAGATCATGATGCATGATAGACAGATAGTGAATAGCCAGAAATACACTTTGGATCACACTTTAATGGGAAAAAAATAAATTATTTAGCGGTCTGTATTTTAAGAAGATATTTTGTATGTATTTAATAGAATTTCTTGGAGCTGCACCAGAAAGTGGTGGAGTTCTTTATTCCCAGATTGCCGAATGGTGGGTGTGAATCTGGGATTTTTTTAATGCGGACCAAATCAAACAAACGTTGCAACTCCTGGACCAATCTTCGAAGGATTTAGATCAGCTGTTTGGAAATTAGTGTTAAATTGTAGTTCCTCTTCTTCCTCTTTTTCTTATTTTTCCTTGCCGTGCAATTTTTTTTCATTAAACTGTAAATATCTAACTAAACAGAAAGAATGTATCAATAGTCGTAGTCATTCATTCTACATCATGAAATGAAAGTGAAGCCGTATAATCTTTCAAATTTTTATATTGACCCGGACCTTGTTCGTTAAACTTTGCTAGTACCACTGTCCTGTCGCTTCCTGTAAATATCAAAAAAAAAGTCTCATGGTCCGACTTATATTGCACAGTAACCCATAGTTATACAGTGCCGTATCATTGTTTTAATAGCTATTCCATCACCAATAAAAAAAGAACTCTGTTCCTTTTCTACGGAAAATTTGACAATCTCGACGTCAGAACCCCATCTCTCCAGCACAAATGCCTCACTTCTGAAATATTGTCTCCTTCTCGCCATCAAATTCATCAATCGTTTCGATTATGGTCTTGATATTATCAATGGAGTTGCTCACAGCAACTCTGATCACACGGTCGCTCACCCCCGCAAACCGGGCCACCAATGTAGCATCTTCAGTAGAAAAATCCACAGAAATCTCGTCTTTTTTCAACACAGGATCTACAGATATGGTATCACGTGCAATCTGTGCCTGTTTAGCCGTTTCAAACGGGATATTTATCGTGACGATGTGGTCTAGATTGGCCATGACTAGATGTACTTATAAGTGGGAGATTAGCTGGGGTATTTCGGAAGGTCGACAGTTCTTTGGATATTTAGCTCTCACCTCAAAATTTCAGTGTTCTGCAGCAATGATAACTAATCTTAAAATCAATTGATAGCAGGATTAATGGTCTGTTTATATATGAAGATATACAGATAATGTTTTGCGCATCAGTGCGTAAAGGCATCTGGGGATGAGGCTCTAAGAGATGTGCACGAACCTCGGGCCTCTACCAAATGTTTCGCATTTGTCATTACAAAAAGCCCCCAATTTTTCTTCTACGCTAGGTTCATATTAATATTCCTTGTATTCATTTATTTCATCCTCGTGGTAATCTTTTGGGTACATTCATCGAATGAAAAATGGTGAATAAATAGTGTTTTCCTTCCTAGATAATGGTGTACTCTGGAATCATGTATCACACTCGAATTTTTTGTTCGCGTTCTCTTTTATGCTGCTCACTTAGTAGAGGCAGTGTTCTGAATTCATAGTAATGGGGCCTCTCGTGACAAAGACTTTCAAAGCTTTTCGATTCGGCCTCATTTGATCCAGTGGTATAATGCGCCAAATCTCGTTCAAACCGGCACTTTTCGGTATTCAGTTGTTAGAACGAATAATCTTCTGCCGAAGGTTGCGTGGGGTCAATTAGACTGTTCTGCTTCAGAGAATCTTTTCAATTATGGTGTTTTAGAGAGACTGAATAGCTTCCTCTCTCTTCTTCTTGGTCGCGTATCTTTTGTTGAATGATCGATTGTAATGTTTTGATCCATGTAGTCGGTGTTTGCTAGTGGGAGGAAGCTGATGGAAGACTTGTGAAAGCTCAGTTTTGAGAGCTTTCTACTCTCGTCGTCGACCGCGCACAAATGGCTGGTTGATAACAGGACTAAGTTCTTTTCGTAGCTCATAGTGCTCGTCTCTGCTCGGGATATGAGTGAATTTCAAAGACTGCCACTGTTCTTCAAATTGATAGTCTAAGGAATCCTTCATCTTTTTCAGTTGCAATGGAATCAGAGCCTCAAACCGAACACTGGTACTCGTAGCTGGCCTCGATGAGCTAACATTCGATATCTTGGATTGCCCGAAAGCTGGGTTCACGAAAAGCGGAGGGTTCCTTTTTCCTGTGCGCAGTTGAGAGGCGTTCGAGAAATGCGAGAATCTTCTTTGATTAGTCATGGTGAACTTTGCTTGACGCCGGGGGCTCGAGCTCGTCACGTTGCTCTTGACATCGGGTTCAGAAAAAGTGTCATCAATATCTGGCTCCGTAACCGTGGAAGATTCGGATTTCTTCACTTTATGTCGGGAAGGAGTGTTCTTTCCAGCCGTTGCAGCCTTTTCACCACTAGTTGGGGTCCACCTGTTAAGAAATTCGGTATCCGCAAGTGCTTGCTTCAAATTTTCATCAATATCTTTGCTCAATGACACATCTTCTATGATTCCTCTCCTTAATTTCTTCTTTGGTTTGGCGAAATCTTCATTCGCCCAACCTCTCTTACCCACAGAGGTGGTATCAAGAGGTGTTAAAGCGCCATCCGTGTCATCCACATTAAACACTAGCTTATTTCGCGAACGAGTACTTGAGCCCTCGGAAGTGGTACCGTTTTTAAACTTCGCTCTATCAGTCTTCCTTCCACTGCTAGCTGGCTCACTAATAGTCATCAATGCCAGCCTTCGGTCTCGCATATATACCGTCATGTTTCTAGTCCACTCGGCCTTGGAAACGGAGTTTTGTAACCGAAGCTTTGCCGTTCTTGTAGCCTCATCTTGTCCACCATCGAGAGTACGGATCACAGGGGTTCTTGGTTGGAATTTGGGACTTCTAAATTTCTCCAAACTACCTAAGTGCTCTCCAAGAATTTTCCCCACATCATAGGTCTCCATCAACTTCTGTATTGAGAACGACTCGCCCGGAGGAATTGACTCCGGGTGTGATGGGGTAATACATTCCATACCGACTTCTTTTCTTAAAACAAAATCAATGTCAACTTCGGAAAAGAATGCACACGATTGAGGAAGCTCCTTGAGCCCCAATTGTTCACAAAACATGGCCCTCGTCCATAAGTTACTTATTTGTAGAAGCATCACCCCCAAAAGTTTTTGTTCCTCTTTGACCATAAACCTCAACTCATCATGAACTGTGATCATCAAGCGAGCATCAATCTTGAACTTCTCGATCAAATACTCCATGGAGACGATCAATAAATGCAAATAATCAACACCACTGCTTTGAATCGTCCAATTGATTCTTGAAGTAAGATAGCTATTCTTATTGAGATTTTTCAGGGTTAACGCATCTGTGATCGATGCCCCTAAAACCGGAGTTTTCGGATTCTCAAGGTACGCAATGGACTCTAGGGCATTAAACATAACCGATTCCGTTCCACCATGGTAAACTCGTCTCCCAAACACCTTAGAATGGGCAACTTGACCCTTTGTGCTTTGATACAATTCATCTGCCATTTTTGCTGCAGATTCATCGTCAATCAGAGCATTACACTGTTTCAACAACTGAGTAGCAAATTTGACACCTGCTCCATAGATACGACCATAGTTGAAAATCTTGGCATCGTTTCTCAGAATACCCATGATATCGGCAGTCTTGGAATGCAAATCAGTCTTTTCGTTCTTATCTCCTTCAAGTGTCATCCAACCAAGAGCTGTGCCTCCATGAATTTTGAACAAAGAATCCCCAATTAAAGACGCAATCCAAAGCTCCTCCGAATCCACATCGGCACCAACAAAACAGTAGCCTTTCGGTGCCTTAATCATAGCTTTGAGTTCCGACCCAATCCTATTGGCTTTACTATTAGACGCAGTAAGCCATGTATTCTCAGTCGCACGTCGCGTGACTGTACCCATAGTACAAAGCTTGGGTAAAATCATGCCCATGTCTTCGTTTTCCTTGATCTCCTTTTTGGTGTCAAAAAACTTATTTTGCTTGCCGTTTTTGTCAGCATACACCACAAACTGCTCTGTGATTCTGCTTCTGTTTCCCATCCAATAGGAAGCAGTAGCGTTTAAGCTCAAAATTTCTGCAGCATGCTCATATTCAGAGGTGAGAATACCACTTTCGAAGTATCGAAGGTAGCTCTTGCTCATGATCATCGTGCATCTGTTTTTTGGACCCGCGGGATGGGGTATCTTGAAGAGTTCATAGCAATTACCGTCATCTCGAAGCTCGGGAAGCATAATTTCTTGGTCTTCCTCACTTAGTTTGGCTTTATTGTAATTTTTAGCGAGCATCGTCTCTACAAGTATATCTTCATTTGGCACTTTGAAGCACCACCCGGCGGAGTCAGTCCAAATAAGAGGATAACCCTCCCACTTTAAACGCAACAATAAAGGTGTTATACGTGTACGCACGGTTAAATTGAGCTGACGCTCGGATTCCCCTGCATCGTTCTTCGCTGTCTTGAATAAATCACGGTACCATTCAGGGTAGCCGGTCATATAGGCTTGTTTAGCACATGGTGTTCCATCTTTCTTGAGACGCGGAAGTTTGAGGTCCCAATTCATTTGTTTGAGCCAAGGATCAGTTTCAAATTTCGGTGTCAAACTGTCGTCCTTTTGTTCAACATAACGAATGAGTTCATCCACTCTTTCCACTAGAATCTTAGAGACTTGCTCTCTATTTTCCTGGTACACTCTTTCCGCGTTCTTGATGTAATCTTCCCACTTGGTAGTCGTAGGAAGGAAAAGAGATCCCAACAGGCGTAGGGCAGCGAATGAAACGGGATGCGGGTTTTGTTTGCAGAATTCGGGGAAAACTTTCTGAGTAACTTTGTAGGTGACAAGGACGTCATCAGCGCAATAACCCATTAGGTGCTGGAAATTATCGATGATATCGTTCAAATCAGTACTGGAGAAAAACTCCCGGGCATCCTTATTCATTTTGATACCGCAATGAAACTCTGCAGCACTTGCCAAAGAATTAGGGGATCCCTTATTAAGCCAGGGATCATCCACTAGGCTTTGTGCTAACTCTTGTGCGGACCCATCGGCATCCAAGTCAGTGTCGAGCAGAGCTGCATCGCCATCTTCGTCCTCCATTAGTGCGGACTCGGCAGCTTTGGCATTCTTCTTGTGTTTCTGATACAAAGGCCTCTGACGAGAGCAAAACCCACTTGTGGCAACATGGAATGCCATGGCATCCATGAAGAATGCTTTGGACCTTTTTATGTTGTACTCTTCCTTGACTCTTGCACGATCATAACTGACGTTATATCCGACCAAAAGCTTGGGTCTAGCGTGTGTTTCGAAGGGTATAAGATGGTTCCAGTCTTCCGAACCTTTCCGATATGAAGTCATTATCGGGGAGACCCAGCCATACCATGCTTTAGGTGATACGGCCGCGGCTATTACAGGGTAATGTGTTTTCTTATAAAGAACCTCGACGTCGAAGACTAATTCATCTTCTAAAGGTACATCAACCCTTTGAGGAGCTTCTCCTGGAACGTATCTCGTCCAGCCAGATTCAAACAACCATTCCAGTGGTTTTTCGGGCAATTTGACGTCCTCGGAAAAAAACGCCTTGGCCATACTGAGGTACGGCTCGGAATATCTCAGGCCTATTTCTGTGAAGTGCTCATCAAGAGTGTTTTTGCCCACGAGTTCAGGGAAATTGGGAATGACAATTGGCTCGGAGATCTGCGTCTTTTTCCCAAGGAGATTGGAATGTTTCAAATGTGATCTTGCAAGCTCAAGCAACGCTAGGTTCTGTGGGTTGGCATAATCGTCCGGGGAGCTTTTGGGGAATACTTTGGAATGTAGATCACTGGAAAGGTATTGGATACCTACCTGGTTGATACGTGGTTCCTGGAGCCTTCGTGGAGTGGTATAAATGGACCTGCTAGCTGCCGCATTAGGATGTAGAAGCCGGCTCCATACGCAGCGTATCATTATAGAAATAAGGGGATGGTTTTGTATTGTTTTCTCTGGTCAAAACTTTTGCTCTTTTCTTGCCTTATGTTTTGGGGGTTTCGGAATCGTTAAAAAAGGTCTGTTGTGATACAATTAATATTAAAATTCCATCTAATGATGTATCGTTGATGATGCAGATGATGTCTCTTGTATAGTTTCAATATGAGCGAATGAAGTGTGATTCTGGTTTAATCTTGGTGAATTTTGCTTTTGTGTTTAAGACCCAGATATGCGGACAATTCCAGGCTTTATTTTACAAATGATTGCCAATGATCGTTAAAGAACCAAAAGAAAAAAATTGTGAGAACAGAGAAAACGGTCTCATTACGTTACCAGAAGAGCGAAAAATGTAAATAGGTGGGGCACGCAGGATTGCATATGGTGTGATCTTGAAAGACTAAGTGTGTGAGTCGGTGCGAAGAGCAAGCCCTAGATAGGCAAGTTTAGTAATCCAAAGTGACATACGATCTGCAGCCACCAAACAATGGCAGATGGGGAACAAACAAAGGGATGCTTTTAAATTAATACAAATTGAATACTCTAGAGACATGTTCTTTGTTATTGAAAGAGTGGGGGGCAAGTGAAGAAAGTAAGTGTAATTAATCTGTAACTATTGGAGACGCGGTTGTGGGCTGCGAACGACCAAATCTTGGGCTAGAGGATTATTAGACGAGGCAAGGCCCGGTACCAGAGAACACCTAAGGAAAAGTGTAATAGATTGGTGTTCCATTTTTAGGACTCTTTATGTTTGGTATTCATATTGGGGCTTAAATGAAGGATCTTTTCCAAAAGTCACCTTTATAACTGTGCCTAATATACTTTACTTGTGGTCAAACTATGCTCACGACGTGAGCCTCACGTGAGCTAGTGCTGTTACACCTCTTTGAATTTGGGACAAGGGCCCTGTGTGGTGGGGGCGTTGCAGGTGGGGACCCAGTATTGACGATTTGATTGGATCAAAACAAAACTGTGAATTCTAATCCGGTTATATTATATCAAATCCTCGAGCCTTGGTTCAAATCACGTCGTCCAAGAGAATAAATTAATAGTACCATACAAATATTTCTACATAATTATCATCCTGAGGAGCTTTCTAATAGTTTTCGCAGCAATTGACAAACCATCGTAACCCACAACTGCGACCTACAATAGCTATTTGTAAAATACGCACAATGAAGGACAAGCACAGGGCCCAAGGCAGAAACCTTGTTACGGCCGACACGACCGAATCGATAAACTTGGGTAACACGGCCAACCGGTCATAACCTATCACATTATTACCTTCGCCATCAGAAGTAAGACTACTTCGCCTAAAAAATTCTCATCACCCTGGCGTTCTTCAAGAATTTGTATCCAAACAATTTTTTGCCTTCTATTTTGGGAATAATGATTGATTGCTTTTACATTGCATTTTCCTTTTTCCATAAACTTTATTGTTTTGTTTGTTTTGTTTTTCGATTTGGCTTCGCGCACAGTTCACTGCCGCATTGGGAAGAAACATCAATAGGGCTAATCTGGTTAGGCGCAACTTGCAGCGGTTTGATAATTTTTTCCTCTTCCTTTTACAACTTCACCTATTCGTCTATTGTGACATCAAATCAACTCATGTTTGTTTTTTTCCTATTTAGGACTATACCTCAACAAAATTGCTTTTACCCAACTCTCTACGCATCCACTTGACAGCCTTGCACGAACCCAAGCCCGCACCAAAAATTACCCCCAGATCTTGCTCGAGGTGAACACTTGCTACGGCCACGAGGGCTAAAGTCATTGCTGCGGGCGAACAGCATCAGCAGAACACACACCAATGCTCCCTTTGGAAAGCCGCATAATATCCTGTAAATACCCATATTAGGATAAACTAAAGAAGTAGAAGCCGGTAAACCATAAAATAAATAAGTAACTAAATAAAGTAAGAAAATAAGATAAAGTAAAGTAAACTGGGCCAATTTACTCACATCATTCTGAACAGTTTATTCCCCTTCATTGTGCGTGTTGCTTTCTCCACGCCTGGCATTCATCCAAAGCCGCTCCCGCAATTGACGCCGGCCCCAGCAGGCGCGCGCTCGTGGAGGAAAAACAACAAAAACAATCTCGGCCCCAAATTCCCCTCCCACCCAGCGAAAAAAAAAAACACTTGAATTTGCTCTTGCTGTAATTGGCACAACAAAACATTTACCAACGTCAATTCTTTCAATGTCTGAATTCAAAAGTTACAAGAAGGCTGACTTGGCTAAGGTCGCCGCAAAAGTTGGCATCAAGGTGCTCTCGAAAGATACCAAGCAATCATTGCTCGTGAAGATCGAGCAATTCTTGGAAGAAAGCCCTGAAAGGGCCAAAGATTTGATTGACAATGACGACGACTTGGAAGTCGTCACTTTGGTCGATGAAAATGATGCTACCGAAGACGAAGAAGAAGAGGAAGAGGAAGAACAAGAAGATGACGATGAAGAGGCCGACGAAAAGGAAGATGATGAAGAAGATATTGGTGACGAGGAATTGGAGGACGATGATGAGTCCGACAAGGATTACAATGCTCCACCACCAATCAACTTGAAGGAGTGGATCGTAGACCCAGCAATTGCTGTTATCGAGGCTGCGCACGACAAGGTTTTGCAGGTCACCGACGCCATCGGTGTCACCACGTTGGAGTGCAATGCCGACTTGCGTGAATCCTTGTCCAAGACTGTTACCCTCAACTACTTAGAGGCTGCTGCTGAGGTGTCTCATTTCCTCTACTACTACGTGCCATTGGTTCCTATCAAGGACAATCAATCCGTGCACCAGGTTTTCCGTGACAACATCCCTCAATTGAACTCCTGGTCTTGGTCTGTCCCCGACATCACTGCATTGTACAGTTTCAGCGTCATTTCCATCTTTAGCAACTGGGTGCTCTACGCCGTGGCTTTTCCCTTGTTGATCTCCTACTACATCAACTTCACCAGAAGAGTTGTGGTGTTGGAGTCCAGTGAGCACATCGAAGACGACAGCGAAGACATCTCAGAAGACTTTTCCGAAAGCGTACAAGTTGTAATCAGAGCCTACAAGTACGACCCTTTTATCTTCGCATTGTCCAAGGTCTTGATCTACTACTTCATCCACAAGAATGGTGCACTTGTCGCGCTTGACTCCGTTCCTGGTGTCCTTCATGCTCTCAAGAATCTCCTTTTCATCCAGTTGGGCGTTTACCACACCTTTTTGTCGAACTTGGGTAGCTTCCCTCTCATTGCCGGGCTTGCCAATGTGGTCATTGGTCTTTACTCCCAGTTTGAAGACTATTAAGAGTTCTGTTGGAAGGGGTGGTACGCTTAGTGCCGCCCTGTCCTTTTATTTCTGCCGCCTACAACCGCTAGACGCTAGTATTACTATCATACCTTTTGTCTAATGTTCTCTTCTAAACTTTCATCCTGTTTGACATACTCCTTGCCTAATCTTCCGTATTTCTTTCATGCTTCTGCTGAACCTAGGAGGATATACTGATAGTTGAAGCTATTCTTGGATTATGCTGTAATATATAATGGTACAAATGCCGACTTCATTTATCGTAGACCGCTCCTCCGCTGCTGTTACTTCACCGGCCATTTGGTCTGAATACCAATAAGATTCAAGTCCTCTGTGAGTTCTTGAGCGTTAGCTGCTCCTGGTCCAATGAATTGCTTCATGATCTTAGCCACGAGTGCAGAGTCATTGTTATGTTTTGCAACTTCTTCTCCGTAAGTCGGCTTGGGTGCTGCGCGTCTTCCTGGTCTCCGCTTCATTTGGGCGCCACTATCTGATGCATTTGTATCGGATCCTGAAGTAACTCTATCGTAAAGTGAACTTTGAAATATCTGGTGTCTGCCACTCTTAGCCTTAGAAGTTGGATCTTTTGTTGGGCCAAGTTTTGAGGGTGCCTCACCAGTAACTAATTTAAATTCTTCTCTAGTCACGAGGGGCATGAAATCATGAACAATAGCATGGTGCTCGTGACCTGTGTAGACCTTCCTGAAAAGCGAAGGTTCCAAAACATAAGGATCGTCCTTCTCAGCCTCATCATCTTTTGCAATGGCTGCACGAAACAGCTCTTTAATCTCGTTTGAATAGTCCTGATCGACGAAGCTTTCATACAACTTGGAAATATCTCTATTCCGTATGCTCATGACTTCAACATCATTCGAGCCTCGCGAAGACGAGTGGTCGTCAAAGACCAGCTTTTGGTACTCTAAGAAGTTTTTCATCTTCTGTAGCTTGTTTATCATAACCGAGTTCATTGTCTTGTACAGTCGAGATGACGCTTGGTAAAAGTTGAGAACCGTTTTGAGTTTCTCGTAATCCAGAGACAATTTTAGACTCAAGAGCTGTTCATCATTCTGTGCTTGCCTCTTCTCAACATACCTTCTCAATTCCTCGTTATTGATTTTATTCATGCTGTTATCAAAATGGATTTCTGAAGATTGCAATTGATGCAACTTTTCCAATAGTTGCCGTTTTCTTTGATGATAAATTTGGTCTTTATATTTTTCGAAGTGATCTTCAAGTTTAGCATAGTTTTCAACGAGGTCCTCTCTTCTCGGTTCCTTGAGATCCCCGCTAGCATTTGCAACTTCTTCGTCGTCTTCTTCATCTTCATCTTCCTCAACGGAACCAAAAGTAGGCGGACTTGCAAGGCTTTTTTCATCCACCTCGTCCGAGTGTATCGTAAAAGCCAGAGAAAGAGAGGTTGGTTCTGCCAGCAAAACCTTCCCTGTCTCTGGGTGCAGCAAAGTCACGTATGTATATTCACTTTTGGTAGTGGAGTCAACCACCACAATGTTCTTGGGGGGTTCAGTGGCGTACTTGTCGTAATCGTTAGAAACATCAATATTCTCATAAAAGTCCATGAAGTTTCTGTAGGAGGACTCCAGGACATCCAGAGAGTCGGAGAGATCGCTTTTGTCGTCGGATGCCTCGGGGTCGGATTCAGCCAATTGTCCAAGACGCACCATCTCCTGTAATTTCGTGGCACCGATGCCGGAGGCTCCCGCCTCAGTATGCAAGTCGAAGATCAGCCCGGCAGCACTGGCAACCACCATATCTACGCGTGGAAGATGTTCCAGGGCATCGAGCCATTTTCCAAAAACTTCATGCGGAGTCGGTGGAGCTTTCTCTGAGATCAACGGATAAGGCATGTAATTTGGGGGCGGAAATGGTAACGGGGCCATCACTGGATAGAACTGCTTGGACTCGTCATCTTCCGGAGTATCCTCTGGGGAGTCGGGCATATTTGTAAGTGGATCGTATTGAATAGCCGGAATTGGTGGGAACACAAACGGAACCATGACACCAGGCCGGGAAACAGATTCATCAGATGCCAAGAACGGGGCTTTTGGCGGTGGATAGCATTTAACCGAGTCAGAGAATTGCTTTTGGGAGTGCTCATCGAGTTCGGGGTCGTAATCCGAGAAAAAATCACCTACTCGGTATGGAGACTCCAATATGGGCACAGCATTATGTGGTACACTATGAGCAATGGCAGGCATATTTTCCAGAGAAGGAGGGGCCGGAGGGGCCCCCAGGAAATTTGGTGGCATAAACGTTTCTAGAAGTTCCGGGTGGTCATGCCTAGGTTTTTTGAATATTCTCGCGAGATCTTTTGGCGTCGGAAGACGGCCTGGAAAATGTCTTTTGTGGGACGGAGAGGGAACCATTGCGAGAATAAAAAACAGAACCCTTTAGTTATAGGCGTGAATAACCCGTAGTAAGCAGTGACAGGGAGCTTGGATGTTGAATCAGTGAGTCAGTATACTCGCTCGTATATTTATATGTATTTTTGATCGATCCGAACCCGCCACTTTTCGACAAGAGCGTAGCTTCTATAGTGTGCTTGAGCAAAGACCAATGGGTGCAAAATGAGGTGAGGGCGAAAAAAAATAAAAAAGGTAGTGTATTTGGGAAAAGAATCGGCGAGGCATGTTGTGAGGAATGTTATGAAGCGGCAGCGGGGCGCGCCGCACAGAAAGAAAAAATAACAACTAGTATTGGTTCCCTCGGCAGGCGTTGCGACTTCTTCATAGGAAGGATTTACGATGGTTTCGTCCAATTTATAATCTTGGGGGGAGGTTTAGGGACTTTTATTAAATAGATAGGTTTTGGGCCAAAAAAATTGAGAATAAATTAGGGAAACACAGAAAGTAGAGGAAATTATGCAAAAAATCATGAAGGAGGACGTTTTTGTTGACTCTAATTCTTTTTTTGGGTTTCTCCTGGGTTAATTCCCTATTCTGTGATGGTTAGTGTTGGGGGGCCTAATGTTGGATAAACATCTCGCGCGCACTGTGAAAAATGTTTTGGTGGAACAGGTTCAGTTGCTTGAATTGTTTGTTTGTAGACAAAGTTTGATTCGACTCCACGCATAGGATCTACTGTTTGTTTGCATTTTTACTTCTTTTTTTTCGTTTTCATTAATCTTGTCTCTTTATCTAGTTTCTTTTTCTTTTTCTTTTTCTTTTTCTTTC
Source organism: Metschnikowia lachancei (assembly GCA_030572615.1). Taxonomy (NCBI): domain Eukaryota; kingdom Fungi; phylum Ascomycota; class Pichiomycetes; order Serinales; family Metschnikowiaceae; genus Metschnikowia; species Metschnikowia lachancei. Next base: position 4,182 of record JAJMAK010000204.1, on the reverse strand, counting down.
CTTTTTCTACTAAATCTTTCTCTTTACTCTTCGTGTCCTTTCTTCCTTTTCGTCTACACTACATCCCCAGAAACAATGATGTAGTGTCTCAAAAATAGCACACCATTAAAAGTCGCATAGCATCCTGCTCGCAACAGTCTGCACTGAATAACGGTGGTTCAAACTTCAGCCAGTGTGGAATACTGAAGCGTGCACTCAACCCCTACGGATGAAACTCCGCAACAAAGTCCCGGAAAAAAATTGTATTCGAAACGGGGGCAGGTGATCAAGGAAGAAACACACATTCCTATTTTTTTTTCCTTTCATACCCAGGAAAACATCGCCCATAATCCAACCATCCCATATCTCAAGGGTGAATAGAATATACAACCAAAAAAAACATAAGCACAACACCATTTATTCCTCCCAACATATTTTCAAGGGCCCTCGCATACCAGCATTGAGCAAGCTCGACTGTGCCGCCACGGCCGCGCCGCCACGGCCGCGCACTACCCGCACTACCCGCACCGGGAGGGAAGCCATAGACTGCGCCAGATATCGGTCACCGGCCGGCCTGCGAACCTCTGCTCCATCAAAACATCATTTTCCTCCAGTTTCTTAACCAAGTCCTGGACAATTGACACGCCACTTTCGTCAGCGGGAAATACGCTTGTGTGTTTTGAGACATCATATCATTGACATCCACTTATCTGTCGTTTGATCTATCTACAATCCAAGATATCGACTGGAGACCTGCCCGCAGTTTAAGAGTCACAAACCGCCGCAAGCTTTTACAAGATCAATTCTTTTTGGTCATTTTTTTGTGGGAACAAGCAAAACTGCTGGATCTGAACTCACCCGTTTCAACATTCTCAACACCACCCCCACTTGCCTTAGCTACTTCCAAGCGTGACAACAAGCACGAATACCTGCTCTGTCTACCCTCCTTTTCCCACCTTGCCACTTGGACAAATTTGAACAAATTTAGACATCTTTCATTTGGCCAACACTCATAAAAACTATAACAAACATCCTAATATGCCCCCAAAGAAAGAAAAACGTCTTCTTTATCAGCCGAAAGATATGGTGTTGGCGAAGATGACGGGATTCCCCGCATGGCCGTCGTTCGTCATGCCCCCCGAAACAATTCCGCCATCAATCATGAGGGCCAAAAAGAAAACCACAAACACTTGTGTGATATTTATACCTGATGGTGACTTCAACTGGATGAACGAGAAGTCACTAGAGGCGCTATCCCCCGAGAAATTACAGGCCAAACTTGACAAAGTGCCTAAAGACAAAATGAAGACCAAACCGAAGAAAAAGTCTACGCGAACCACCAACGTCATCGAAGCATTCATAGCTGCCAATGGGTTACAATTTGACGACTTCATGGCTGATTTGAACAATGGAAAGGGAATTCTCGATGACGAAGATGAAGGTGACGAAGACAACGACGAAGAAGAAGAGGTCGAGGGGGTCGAAGAAGACGCGTCAACTATCGACAAACCAGAACCTGAGAATAGTGAGTCTCTTGGCGATCAAGAAGACCAGAACCCTGAAGAGCCTATGGAACAAGAGGTTCCCGCTCCATCCACTAAAACCCGGCAAGCAAAAAAAGAGCCTGTGCGTGGTAAAAGAAGATCGCCACGGTCGATTCCGGAAGATGACGTTGATACAGACTCCGTTGAACAAGACAGTAGCGGCTCACGGAAAGGTCTTGGTAGCGAAGAGCACTTCACGACAGATGGTGAAAATGACGAAGACAAAATTTCCGACACAAAAGATGGCGAGGAAGATGTAATCGATGAATCTACGAAACAAGAAGAAGAGGAACCTACACAAAGGCCTCTGTCGACCCGAAAGCGAACCCGTGGTTCTCGCAGTGAGGAACCCACCCAGGAATCCGACAGCGCTATCGATGGGAAGGCGAAAGAAGAAAACGATGCAGAGAATGAAGAACCAGCCGCGAAAAAACAGGCACCAGAGGTTCGTGCAGGCTCCCCAAAACCTATGGGTGACAAAGACAGACAACATCAGCTTTGGCTTTGCAGAATCAAGCTCCAAAGGACTTTGATCCAGAGAAACCAGCCAGTGACCCCGAAAGACCCTCTGATTTTCCCACCTCCTTCGGTGGATGAGCTACTGATGGCAAGAATCATCTTACAGAAGCTTGCAGACTTCCCTGTCACAGTGGAATTGTTGCGTGATACCAAAATACATAAGGTTCTCAAGTGCATTGTCAGAGATAACGATTTGGAGTATCCGGACAGCTTCAGATTGCACGAGAAATGCAAGGAGTTGTTGGAAAAATGGCAAGGCTTAATTGAAGACCTAAAGTTGGTGAAGTTAGGTCAACCCGAATCTCGAATTGGCAGCAGTGCCCCGGAAGACTCTGAGATTTCGGGGGTTGAAATCAAGCCGACCCTAGATAAAGAATACGCGGGGAAGGTCGGGGTCTAGTCTATTTTTTTTTTTTTCTCTTTTGGTGTGATGGACTAAATTTCATTGGATTACTCGGCTGGAGATATAACGAGATCCCGAATTTGAGTGGCCTTGTTTGGCTTACCATTAAATGTGTATTTCAAAAGCGACCCTGGTGAAATTGAATTACTGGCATAGAAGATTTGCATTCCGGGCCCGAGGTGCCCGAACAACTAATAAGCTCACAAGAATTACAGCGCCTCAAACACAGCTATGTTGCAACAAGAAAACAAATAGAAAAGTATAGTATGGTAAAGTATGCACGATCGAGGAAATGTGAATTCCCGTAAGAACCAAATGCCATAAACTAATTACAAACTTACTGGCTATTCCTTGTGGATTGGAGCAGCAATGGACCTGCACGAGTCTTTAACCACTCGCCGCGCGGATGAATCAATTGCCTTACCAACAACTGGCTCTGTGCACACAAGTTGAGCAGTGCACGCCCAGAGGAAGCGAGATCTCATCATGCTGCGCCGGGTAACACTTGAAAGCAAGTATGCGTGGCAGAAGATCACAATGATGATCTTCAACTCAAATATGGTAAAATTTTATCTGAAAACAATAAAACAAATTACACATGCTAAACCATAGAATACACGGTACCTTCTCAGAATATAACAAATCAATCTTGAATGTGTTCTGTTTGATAATAAACTCCTGCGAGGCGTCTACCCCGGTCTCTTCTGCGCACCTCACGAGAAAAAGCAAAAAAAAAAAAAAAAACTCCAACGACGCTGCGCGAAACGGACAACTTTTTTTTTTTCTTCTTCTTCTTCTTCTTTCCTTTTCTTCACATATCATATCATTAAAAATGGCTGACGAAGACGTATGTACACAAGTTTGATGAGTGTAACATTAGAATGAAAGGATTGAAGAACACTCTTTAAAGGTTCTTTTTCCAAATGATAGAGCGTGGTTGTGGTTCTGGTTCTGGGTTTCGAGCTTCCAATTCAGTCACGGCAAGATTACTTGAACAGCGATTTGCTTCGACACACTTGTGCTTTACTCCTGAATGTGTATCATTTCGACTGATTCAAATTCTTTAAGTCTATGGCACGTGGAAATTGGAAAAGACCCCTGGTTGTTGGCGGTATTTTTGGAGATTTGTCCAGCCAGTTCGTGTCTGTGATCGATTTTCAAAGGTTGGTCACAGCCTCTAATGGGAGTCTTGGAACCCATTGAGTCCATGGAAAGACCGCTAATGACAATTTACACTACTTCCATTCAGCATTTGTTCTCCCCGTACTAACAAATTCTAGCACACCTTTGAGACCGCCGATGCCGGTGCCGCTTTGACCTTCCCAATGCAATGTTCTGCTTTGAGAAAGAACGGTCACGTCGTCATCAAGGGTAGACCATGTAAGATTGTTGACATGTCCACTTCCAAGACCGGTAAGCACGGTCACGCCAAGGTCCACTTGGTTGCCATTGACATTTTCACTGGTAAGAAGTTGGAGGACTTGTCTCCATCTACCCACAACATGGAGGTTCCAAACGTTAACAGAGCTGAATACCAATTGTTGGACATTGACGATGGTTTCTTGTCCTTGATGACCAACGACGGTGACACCAAGGACGATGTCAAGATCCCAGACGGTGAGTTGGGTGACAAGATCCAATCCGAATTCGACGACGGTAAGGACTTGACCATCACCATCATCTCTGCCATGGGTGAGGAGGCTGCCATCTCTTTCAAGGATGCTCCAAAGGTTTAAG